>JAPYZL010011312.1:0-13638 GCA_030522825.1 Platygaster orseoliae | reverse complement strand
AGGTATTCAGACACTGAAAGCGATATCTTTCTGAAGCATATTATCGCGGGAATATTGAATGGTTTTTTGTCCGGATTTTAGTGGCGCACCCTGTATAATTTCAATTTGCACAAAAAATTTACAAACAATAAATTTATATGTACAATAAATCTATGCAAAAAGTCAACAATGCGCAAAAAATGTATGCACAATAGATACTATTCCAAAAAAAGTTGAATAACCTTAAAACCCTGAAATTCAAAAAATTGAAAAATCATAGAATTGTGTAGGAAATATATATTTCTGCACCCAATGATGAAATTGACTCCCAATGATCATTGTATTGTTAGATGCGCAAGTAATAATAATCATAACAACAACAACAACAACAACAACAACAAATATTCAATATTCATCAAATCGTTCTTAAAGTACTATTAAAATAAAGTGTAATAATGAAAAAACGATAATGAAATAACGACAATGAAAAAAAAGTTGCATAACCTTAAAACTAGAGAGCCTCAAGGAAGAGAGTGGCAAACTTGCCTATGCGCTGATTGGCTGGTGAGATAGGCGGCCATCTTTACTAACACACGCGTATTCGCGCGTCCGTGTACGCAGCTGATGTCATTCATTGTTGATTATCGTGTGTCTCGCGGGTCTCGCGCGATGTATTTCGAGATTTCGTTGAATTATTATATTCAATTTTTCAAGGAAAAAGTTTTTTTCGGAAACAAACCACTGACATCAGCTGCGTACACGGACGCGCTAATACGCGTGTGTTAGTAAAGATGGCCGCCTATCTCACCAGCCAATCAGCGCATAGGCAAGTTTGCCACTCTCTTCCTTGAAGCTCTCTACTTAAAACCCCGAAATTCAAAAAATTGAAATATCCTACAATCCTTTTGGAAATACATTATTTCTGAACCGAATGATGAAATTGGCTCCCAAAGATCATTGTATTGTTGGATGTGCAAGTATTAAATAATTACAAATATGAAATCAAATCGTTTTAAAGTACTGTCAAAGTAAATTGTAATAATGGAAAAACGGAAAAGAAAAGTTTGAAAACGAGGGAAGTTGAGAGGAAAGGTTTTCACCAATTCGTAATGGGCATCAGCATTGAAGATATAAATGCAGCTACGTGAGACAGCAGCGTCTAATTTAAGCGACTCGATTTTGTTCGCAGCTCGTCTCCATTAACGTTGTATGATTCCAGTCGAGCGTTGCCACCGCCGGCGCACCATTCCTCGGCCCGGCCGTTGCTGGCAACGCACCAGCACCCGTTGCCCGCGCATTTGCAGCCCACCGCCGTCTACGGTTTGACCTCGCTCTCGCCGGTCAAGCACCAATACCAATCATCATCCGGTCTCTGGTTCACCGAGTAAACGCGCGCCCATTTTAAATATATAACCATACACGAATTTTCCAGATTCACGAAACGAAAGGGAAAAAAAGAAAGAAAACTGACGAAAAAACATAAACTTTTTTAACAAAACCATTGCCTTTACGTTACAACAATCGAGATCCGTCCCGAGACCAAAACAAGTAAAATAACAAAATAGCTATTTTCGTACTCGGGAGCTAGAGCCAATTTTGGCGAGGCCGAAGGTTTTTGCCTGAGCCGGAGGCGAGGGCTAAAATCGGCTGAGGCAAAATTTGGCGATAGCTCACGAGTGCGAACAATATTTTTCATCATGAGAGCCGCAAAATCGTTTCAAAGTTGCGATTTTGAGGTTAGAATGATGAAAAAACATTTTTTTCTTTCTTTTTTTGCCCGAATAGCATTCATGTACGTACGACTAAAGGAAAATTTAGTCGGCAAACCCAGTTTTCCAAGTTTTTTTATTCTGAAGTTCGGGACAATGTTGTACATAAGTTTTTTTCTTTCGGGAAAATTTTTTCGCCTCTGTCTCACTTCCCTTGATTTTTCTTCCTAAGATATGGGGTTTGGGAGGGAGGGGGGGGGGCTTATTAGAAATTTGTACATACAATATTTCATTGTTGAAAATCAAGCGCGTTTTTCGAGACGTTGATGCTTCTTTCGACTCAGGATGTTTTTTTTTGTGTTGGGCTGAAGTCCCTGGAATCGGAAACGTTTTTTTTTGTTTTAGTTCCATGCATTTATCTTGGGATTTTTGGCACTTTGCACACAGTCGTTTGATGGGGTTTTTTTTTAGTGCGTTATCGTGTCGAAGCATTAATCGCATTATTACACGTGTATCTAACCGAGTTGATGTGCCTGTTTGAATATGATTAATCGTATCGTAATTGTGGAGTTTATTGGAAACGCGCGTCGTCGTTTTTTTTTGTTTTTTGGGTTTTGGACATATCATAGAAATGGGGGAGGGGAGGGGGTAGTTTTATTGTAATTTTATTTTGGAGTTTGGGGATTGTGATGGCTAATTTTGGGTTGTTGATTTGCATAAAGTCTGGTTTTTTAACTTTTTTGCTTTGGGATTTTAGAATGAAAATTTCGAAAAAAGAAAATTGGAAAATGGGATTCAAATAATAGGAGAATTTTGGTTTTATGTGATTGTGTATTTATTAATAAACAAATAGATATTTTGGATAAATAGTAAAAAATTTGTTATTTTGGGATTTGAAAAAGGCGAATGGAACAATGGATTATAGTGTTTAGTGACTAGATTTCAATTTTTAACAATTTCGTAATATAGAGTAAAAATGAATTTTCTTATTTTTGATTAATTTTTCAATAAATGCAGTTGACAAAATTAATTGTAAATATATTTAAAATGAAAATAAATTTTAATAAACGAGGGTTTGAATTATGTAACATTTTATATTAAGAATTGTATTTTAATAAATAATTAAATATTAATTCTGACTTTATTTTTATAACTTTTTGGCCTTGGGATCCAAAAATAGAAATTTTAAAATCACTCGAGAATCATCTCAAAAATTTTATTCTTTCTGTTGTTCTTAAATACATTCTGTGATTTTTAAAGTATTTTAATCAACAAAATAATCATTTTTCGAACTTGCGAGGAAGTTAGAAGTTAAAAAACAAATTCGAAAATCAAGCAATAAAAAGAATAATTTTATTTTTCAAAACTATTAATTTTTGCATGATTATTTTATCTAGATAAATTATTTATATCAATAGTTCTCTCAACTTTTGGAAATTAGAAATTTCAGGATTATTTTAAGTGATTTATTAAACGAATTTTGATGTCCTAAACTACCAAGCAATTACTTTTAAAAATAACATAATACCATGTAAAAGTAAGATTTCGAAAATTGTTGTATTCAAAGATTATTTTCTTCAGAAAATTCAGAAGTTAAAATTCTTTTTTTTCAATTGAATCGTGTTAGTAGATTTTTAAACAAAGTTTGACATTTAAACAAAATTCTGAACATAGTTTTATTTATTAATAGTTAAAAAAAAACTTATTTTTTTTAACAAAACCGAAAATTGAAAACTGATTATTATGATTCAGCAGGTGAAATTCAAAATTACGAAAACTTTTAATATTCATTAAAAATCAAATCGTTTTAAAAGGTTTTTAAACACATTTTAAAATGCTGAAGTTTTAAACTATCATTTTCAAAAATAAAGTACCATGTAAAAGTGAGATTTTATACATTGTTTTATTTGATGTTAATTTTTAAAACGATTTTTTTATGAAACCGAAAATTCAAAATTAGTTGTTAAAATTTTACATGAAAAAATTTCAATATCCTTTAACAATTCAATCGTTTTATTAGATTTTTAAACAAATTTTGACATGCTGAATTTATAAAAAATCACTTCCAATAATAAAATATTTTAAAATAAAATTCCCAACATTGTTTTATACAATAATGATTTTATAAAATGATATTTTTAAACATAATTGAAAATTCAAAATCGGTTATTAGAATTCAAAAGTTAAAACGAAATTTCAATATTCATGACAAATTAAATCGTTTTAATAGATTTTTAAACAAATTTCAACATGCTGAAGTTTTAAACAATGATTTTTAAAAATAGAATATTATTTCAATATTATTTTAAATAATTATTTTTCATTAAAGCGATTTTGTAATGAAACACAAAATTCAAAATTAGTTGTTACAATTTAGAAGTCAAAATTCTACATAAGAAAAAAATTTCAATATTTATTAACAATTAAATCGTTTTAGTAGATTTTTAAACAAATTTTGACATGCCGAACTCATAAGCAATAAATTCCAACAATAAAATATTATTTCAAAATAAAATTCCAAACATTGTTTTATTTAATCCTGATTTTTTAAAGCGATATTTTCAAACATAATCGAAAATTTAAAATCAGTTCTTAAAATCAAAAAGTTGAAACAAAATTTCAATATTCATGAATAATTAAATCGTTTTAACTGATTTTTAAACAAATTTTGACATGCTGAAATTATAAAAAAAAAAACTTCTAATCATAAATTATTATTTCAAAATAAGATTCCAATGATCGTTTTATTCAACGATGATTTTATAAAACGATATTTTTAACATAACCAAAAATTCAAAATCGGTTATTAGAATTAAAGATCAAGAAAATTTTAACATTTATCAAAAATCAAACCGTTTAAATAGATTTTTAAACAAACTTTGACATGCTGAAGTTTTAAACAATCATTTTCAAAAATAGAATATTATTTAAATATTATGTAAAATTATTATTTTTTATTCAAGCGATTTTTTAATGAAACAGAAAATTTAAAATTAGTTGTTAAGATTCAGGTCAAAATTCTATATTAAAAAAAAATTTTAATATTTTTTAACAATTCAATCGTTTTAGTAGATTTATAAACAAATTTTGACATGCCGAACTTATTAACAATTATTTCCAATAATAAAATATTATTTCAAAATAATATTCCAAACATTGTTTTATTCAATAATGATTTTATCAAACGATATTTTAAAACACGTCGAAAATTCAAAATCTGTTATTAGAATTCAAAATTCAAAACAAAATTTTACTATTAATGGAAAACTAAATCGTTTTAATTGATTTTTAAACAAATTTTGACATGTTGAAATTAAAAAAAAAACTTCCAATAATAAACTATTACTTCAAAATAAAATTCCAAACATTGTATCATTCAATGATGATTATAAAACGATATTTTTAAACATAACCGAAAATATAAAATTAGTTCTTAGAATTAAAAAGTTGAAACAAAATTTCATGAAAAATTTAATTGTTTTAATAGTTTTTTATACAAATTTTGACATGCTGAAATTTTAAACGATTATTTTCAAAAATAAAATATGTAAAAGTGAGATTTTAAACATTGTTTTATTTGATGACAATTTTATAAAATGATTTTTTAATAAAACCAAAAATTCAAAATTAGATGTTAATATTTAGAAGTTAAAATTGTACATGAAAAAAAATTTTAATATTTATTAACAATTCAATCATTTTAGTAGATTTTTAAACACATTTTTACACGCCGAACTCATAAATAATAAATTCCAATAATAAAATATTATTTCAAAATAAAACTCCAAACATTGTTTTATCCGATGATAAATTTTTAAAACGATACTTCCAAACCTAACCGAAAATTCAAAATTGGTTATGAGGATTCCAAAGTTAAAACGAAATTTCAATATTCATCACAATTTTTATTTTGAAATTTTACCAATATCCAGTAGATTTTCTTGTTTTAAACAGAATTCGCAATATTTCAAGACCGCAAAATTTGCCATCGTAACTTCGATAAAATTCAACGACGACGCGAACGAATCGAAATAGAGTTTTCCGCGGGATCGTGTATAAATCGCGACAACCAAATGGTGGTTCCGGGTTCTAGTTGTGATATTTTATTAAATAAATGTGTTTCTAGGTCGTCGTAGCCGCGACGTGAAAATATAAGAATTTTCGCGTATTCGAATTAAAGGGGCGAATTTTCCATTTGGAAAATTGTCGACGAAGAAAGCCTTACGATTAAACGAGATTACAAAGGGTCGATTTGTACTTTTTAGAAAAGCGTGGATTGACAAGGGAAGAAAAAAATGAACAGGATTTCGGAAAACCCTCGGTACCGGTTTATCGAGGGGAAAATTGTTGTGGGTAGATTATTTCCTTATCTTGTAAATAGAGCGTTTTTTCTCATAGAAATTATGTGGTATTTGTTTAGGGATTAGGGGTAGTGCCTAACATTCGAGGTGGTCGACGAGTTTTTTCTTTTTTTGGAAAATGATGAATTTCTCACGCGAATCATGTATTTATTTTTTTTGAGATTTGCATTGATTCGGATTTTTTTCGAACTTTATCACATTTTCACTCGAGTTTTGGACCACCTCGTAGTTTAAAACTGTCGGCAGTCGAAGGTGAAGAAAAATATTATATATATTGAATAAATAATCACAAGTATCGAGAAATGGACTGAAAAATTCACGTTTAGACGATGAGGGGGGAAGTTTGAAAAAGGGGGGGGGGTCGACATATACATACACTGGTGGTTGGGAAAATTTGAGCGATGTAGGAAAAATTGGTTGGGGAATATTTTAAAAATGCATGTTTGGAAGTGTTGAAGTGTGTGAAAAAAAAGTTTTTTTTATAGGAGTTGATGATTTTATTAGGGCATTTTTTTAAGTTTATGCTAAAAATGTACAGTTTTTTGACATTTTCAGTGAAATTTTGGAAAATTAATATATTAGTTAGTGTGAGAAAAAGAGACGGTTTTCAAAGAAAAAATTTTAAACGTTTTTTTATTGGAGTTGATGTCCTTTTATGGGCATTTTTTAAGTTCCTTCGTTATCAATAAATTTTAAATACGATTTTTTTGGATTGAACTTTTCAGTAAATTTGTCGATTGGAATTCAAAAATAAGTTAAATGGTTTTTTGAATTTCTAAAAAAATTAGTAGGTATTCAAATCTGCGAAGTGTCTACATTTTTTTACGAATTTTCTCGAATTTGAAGAAATTCTTTAAGTGTCTCCAAAAGTAATAAAACATGTAGAAAATTGTATTTATTAAATTTCTCCTGTGAGAGTTCCTAAAATTAAAAAAAAGTTTTAATTCATAAATCGTAGATTAAGATTAAACAAATTAGATTGAATTAATCCAATTATTAATTGGATAAATTAAATCTGATTAAAATTGAATAAATCCAAGATACTCTAATTTACGAAATTAGTTCAAAAATTTGTTTTAAATGCACTGTGATTATGATGAATTTCCAGAAATGAAAAGAAAATTGTTTCTTTGCGATTCTAGTATTGGAAATAGTTTTTATTTCGAGTTTTTCAAATTTTAAAACTCGATTTCGTAGATTTTGGAAATTCAGAAGAATTTTCTGTTTTAATAATCGATTGCAAAAGTTTATTTAAATTAAAACATTTTTTCAAACAGAAAATTAAAACATTTTTAAAAAAAATGTTTTCATTTTCTGATTTTGAGTTTTCAAACTCAAAGTTGCAGAATTCAAAATTTCCGAAAATGATAGGTATCCTCCAAAAAATTGATTTTTGTTTTTTTTCTGTTCCATTAAAGTTCATATAATAGAAAATCAAATTCATATCATTCAATTTTTAAATTTAAAAGTTTTTTTAAATTTTTATTTTAAAAGATTGGAAACTGTTTTTATTTCGAGTTTTTCAGATTTTAAAACTCGATTTCATAGATTATAGAAATTCATAAAAATTTGCTGTTTTAATGATCGACTACGAAAGTTGAAATTCTTTTTAAAAAATGTTTCAATCTTCTGATTATGAGTTTTTAAACTCAAAATTGCAGAATTCAAAGTTTCCAAAAATGATGGGAATCCGGAAAAAATTGATTTTTATCTTTTTCTGTTTGTTCAAAACTCATATAATGGAAAATCAAATTCAGAAAAATTTATATTTTTGAATTTGAAAACATTGAAAATCGTTTTTATTTCGAGTTTTTCAGATTTTAAAATTCGATTTCGTAGATTATGGAAATTCAGAAAAATTTGCTGTTTTCATAATCGACTACGAAAGTTGAAATTCTTCTGAAAAAATGTTTCAAACTTCTGATTATGAGTTTTTAAACTCAAAATTGCAGAATTCAAAGTTTCCAAAAATGACAAGAATCCGAAAAAAAATCATTTTCATCTTTTTCTGTTTCTTTAAAACTCATATAATGGAAAATAAAATTCAAAAAAATGTACGATCATCACAAAAATTTGACTTTGATTAGATTTCTCAACATCGATCAAATTTTTTCGACCAACAACATACTACACGTACACGAAATAGCGAGATATTTTTTTAAAGTCGCACCAGAAAATCAACACACCAAAATCCGTGAAACGAGGAAAAAAAATGATTTTCTTAGGGGGTGGAACTATGAAAAAAGATCCTCTATATTCTCTCACGAAACCTTAATCCTTGTAGTAGCATCACGATTTTTCTAGACTGTAGAAAAAAAATAAAATGGTAGGGGAAACGCATAAGAATATTGTATACAAGAGGCATATTTTTCGAGGGGAAAAGGAAAAAAAAGAAACGTGTTTGGACTGATTAGAAAAAAAAACGAATGATGGTATTTCTTTGACGAGAAAAAAATAATAAAAACAGCAACAATCGGGACTGAATCTTCGCGTATAAAAATTAGCTTTGCCGTCCTCATAGAAAAAAAAACAATTTTCAAAACCGGTGGATTCACACTTTTATACCGCTTCGTTTCATCGTCGGTCCACGAAAAAATATCTTTTTACTATCGCGTACTTTTGGGGTAGACGTAGGGAAAAATTTACTACTACTCTAGCCTGTCGAAAAAAAAATGTGTAACATATTCTAAAAAGTATTTATCGTGTTTACGGGGGTACGTTATTTTGTTAATTTCCGGGGTTTTATTTATTTATTTTTCTTTTTTTGCGTCCTCGCCGTCTGGTCAGCACTTAATCGAGGTTTCAGTGTAGAAGCCTGCAGGGGGATCCTGAAAAAGAAAGAAAATAAGGATAGTAAAAAATAAAAATATAACAATGACAACGCCGAGATATGAAACGTTCGTCATTACACGCGCATAATACAATCTGTTTTATGGAGTGATAGCTTTTATTGTGTACGCGAGGCCAAACTTTGTCACTAGAAGTTGTTTATTTTTTTTGTATAACGCCATCGTGCTAATCAAAAGCGCTAATTATACATTCTATCGTAGAAAACGTTTGTATCATATCGAATCCTGTGAGGGGTGGGGGTTGGGGGGTGGGGAGGGGAGTGTAGTGAGGGGGAGGGGGTAGATTTGAGGGACGCGAATGGGTTTGGGAGGAGAGTTTTTTGGAATTCGAAATGGGGAATGTTGAAATAATTATAAAAATACAAATAAAATAATATGGGTAATGTTGATAATTTAAAAAACGGGATATTGTTTATGAAATTTTCCATAATAATTTTACTGACATTCAATTGTTTGATTTTCAGATGAATTGAAAAATACGAAAAGAATGGAAAAGCTATGAAATATATAGATCATAAAAATAATATGCCTCGAATTCTAGAAAATTTTATAGAATTTTGTGAATAGTATCGAATATTAAAAAAAAATAGAAATCAATGCTGAAAATCCGTTATTTTCCGTAAAATTTAATGAATCATGAAAAATCTATAAAATTATAAGAATATCTTACAAAATTTCAGAAATATTGAAAAATTCACTTAAAATCGATGTTGATATAGTTTTTTGTAAAATCTAATGATTGGCGAAAAATCTATAAAATTGTGAATTTTTGACCATCGAATTCGTAAAAATCAATAGATAAATATATAAAAGTACTAGAAAATCCCACGAAATTTAAGAAGTATTGACAAATATAGAAAAAATTTGCAAAAAAATCCTTTTAGATATAATTATTTGTAAAACCAAATTAATAACGAAAAATTCTAAAATAGTGGAAAAGCTATGAAATATATAAATATATAAAAAATTGATAATATGCCTCGAATTCAAGAGTATCGAATTCTAGAAAATCTATAGAATTTCAGAAATACTCTTTAATACTGAAAATAGAAGAAATCTATACTGAAAATCCGATATTTCCTGTAAAATTTAATAAATCACGAAAAATCAATAAAATTTTAGATTTTCGATACTCGAATTTGCAAAATCTATAGATAAATTTTTTAACTTATTAGAACATCTTACGAAATTTCAGAAGTACTAAGAAATACGGAATTAAAAAAAAATTAACTCAAAAAATCAATGTTGATCTAA
The DNA here is from genome assembly GCA_030522825.1 of Platygaster orseoliae. Lineage (NCBI taxonomy): Eukaryota > Metazoa > Arthropoda > Insecta > Hymenoptera > Platygastridae > Platygaster > Platygaster orseoliae. Next base: position 3,486 of record JAPYZL010011312.1, on the reverse strand, counting down.
AAAATCTATAAAATGTTTGATTTTCAAACATCGAATCCGTAAAATCAATAGATAAATTTATAAAAATACTTCGATTCGTGATCTTGAAATTTGTGATAATTTTTTCAATACCAGAAATATGTAAAGGAAACGTATTCTCAAAAATCTAAAAAAAAATACTTTAAATTTACATCGATAATGATAAAAGTTCTAGAAATTTTTATGGAGTCAAATAATTAATAAAAAAATACTGAAAAAACAAAAACTATATAGATGCTCGTAATCAATGTAGATATAATTGTTTCAAACTAAAAAGTTATCAAGAATTTTAAGAAAACTGTAAAATACGAGAAATCTGAAGCTACTATTTATTAAACAATTGTATAAAATATCAATTACATATGAAGCTTGATATTTTGGAGCTTCAAATCCAAACCTTTTTTTAAAATCCTTTAAAATTCATTATTATAAAAATGTATGGAAATTTTAAATCCTACATTATTATATTCTAGAAATTCACATAAAAATTTCTGAAACTGACTCAATTACTATTAAAATTTTCTAAGAAAAAAATACGTTCTATAAATTTAATATTTGAGCATCACAAATTGGTTTCTAAAACGTAAATATTCTCAAATCAGTGCATTTTACATCTTTTATTAACACTTTTTACATTTATCCTTCGCCCTCCCCCCAATAAAAAAATTTCGTTGCAACATCAGTATTTTTATAGTTTTCTACATTATAATGCATTCCTTCATACATCTATCGAATTCAATGTTCAGAAATTCGAAGTTTTATAAATTTTTCATCATTTTCTTAAATACTTAAAAAAAAAAATCAGTACCTGATTTCACTATTTGATCAGATTTAGTATTTTCACTATTTTCACAATTCCCAAGTTTCAAGAAAATCATTAAAAAAAATAATAATAATAAAAGAATTGGTTTTTCCAACTGCACCCTAGAAAAAACTAAAAAATTTTTAGTAACGTGGAATAATATTAGTTATATTTTGATAATTATTTATTATTTTAACGATGCAAGGCAATTTGAATAACTTGTTTTTATTTCGTTTATTTTTAAATACCCCATTTCGAATTTCAGAAAAGATTGATTTCGAAACAAATTCGCGTTGCCAAACTAGATCGTCGTCGAGTTTTTGTTATGTTTAGGACGATTTTACGATTTGTGATATTGGATATATTTTGTTGAATTTTCATTTCTTCTTCTGACGTCGTAATTTCGCGCTAAACATAACGTCGTTTCGCGTGGCGAGTATTAACGTTTGTAATTGTAGACTCTTGGGGGTGTTAGGTGAATAATCAAAAATGACATGACGATGCAGCCGTGATGAAAATCGGGGTGTCTGACGGTCTCGGAAAATCGGTCTTATTGTATTTCAACTAGTCACGAGAATAGTCGAGAGACAAATGAAAATTTTGAGTTTTTTCCGTTGGACATTTCCAGACGCCCTGACAAAAAAGCCGACCAACGAGTTTTTTCTGCAGGGAAAAGTGAGGGGAAATAAACGTTTCGTTGCTCATTTTTTTCCGTGTACATAAGAAGATTTCCCGGATTTTCCCGTCGCTTTTCCCTGGCGGAAAATGGAATTCGTCGTGCGCTAAATTATTTTAGGGATCGACCAGAGTACAAAAAGTAGAGTTAGTTTGATCGCGAAAATAGTTTACCATCGCACGACGCGCGCTCATCCGAATGGAGTTTGATATTTATATTTTATATGAAGATTGAGGTAACAATGAAGAAAAAACAACAAAATAAACAAAAAAAATTATAAAACTAAGCGGATAGCTTCCATGTACGATAATAGGACGCGCGGTAGTTTTGTGTACATTATTGTAGGATATAATCAAAAAAACTAAAGACTAATGCTTAAGGTGATCAATAAAGCTTTGGGTTGCGTGATATTTTGAGACGAAAAAGACAAAAACAGGGAAGAAAAGGTGATGTTGGCGAGAGAATTTGGCAGGGAAATTGAGAAATGGCAGTTTCGCCGAGCGTTCAGTGAATAAAGTATGGTTCCTCGGCGTTTTAACGAGACTTCTCCGTGTTGATTTATTTTTCGTTTTCCTTTCATTTTGTGGGTTTTTTACGGAAAATTATTGATAAAGGGTTCTGCGTTGGGATTGGAATACTGGATTTTGTATAGTGTTCGAAAAAGAAATGGTATATTTCTTCACTAGTGTGGAAAAGTTTTTTTTTAAATGAATTATCTAACCTAATCTAACCAACATAACCCAATGCATGTCAAGATACTTTGTAAGACACATGTTAAGGCACTGTTCTGACAGTGTTCAAGACAGTTGTCAGACACTGTTAAGACAGTTTTCAAAACAGTTGTAAGATACTGTTAAGATAGTATACAAGACAGTTGTAAGACACTGTTAAGACAGTCTTCAAGACAGTTGTAAGACACATGTTAAGGCACTGTTAGGACAGTGTTCAAGACAGTTTTCAGACACTGTTAAGACAGTTTTCAAAACAGTTGTAAGATACTGTTAAAATAGTGTTCAAGACAGTTGTAAGACACTGTTAAGTTTCAGATGAGTTAAAAAAATTGTTCCATACTAGTCAAAGACTATAGTTTATTCAACAATCTTTAGAAGAAATGCCAGTTTTGCAACTCTCAGATTCGTTAAAAAACTTTTCCACAATAGTGAAGAAATATAGTATTACGAAATACAAAATTCTTCGCGTATATGAAATGCAATAATTTTTTTAATTTTATTTCCATAATGTTTTTTTAATATATTTGAATCTCTCGAATTTTCAGTTTTTTTTTAATCAATTACTGGACTGATTGATAATTTCATCTGATAAATATATAACAAGCAGGATACCTAGGGGCGTAGGCAGAGAAAATTTTCGGGAGGGGGTTTTGAAAAAATCTGTCTCAATAAGGGTTTATTGAAATTTTGTTTAGAACAGTTTGATTCCTACAGCATTGAATTTCAGAGAGTTATATAGAAAATTCTTGATATTAGAAAACTACGAGTTGTATGAATAATGAGGAAAGATGAAAAATAATACTAAAAGTATGAGAAAAAGAAAAATTCTAACCACAGTGGTTTTTTAAATCACGAAAGTCGAGTTTCATTAAAGTAAAAACAAAATTTATGTAACATTGAAGCTCGGAAATAAGTAAAATTTAAAAATCTTTTTATTGAAATGAGGTCTTCAGATTATATTTAACTGTATTTTTGCAGTAATTTATTGCTATTTCCAAAAATAGTGACTTCAATATTACAATGTCAGAATTTTCAATTTAAAAAGAAATAAATTGAATTTTTTATTTAAATACTCAGGAGCGTGATTTTCGAAAAAATCTGTCTCGATATTATTTTCTGAAAAATCTATAAAATTTTCAAAATTGTGAGAACACTGATTTCTACAGCATCGAATTTCAAAAAGCTATTAAAAAAATTCTTAATATCAGAAAACCTTATAAATTGTATAAATAATGAGGATATATATATATATATATATA
>JAPYZL010011267.1:0-11192 GCA_030522825.1 Platygaster orseoliae | reverse complement strand
AGGAATAAAGACATGAATGTTTCGTTAATATTAGCTCCGAGAAACCGTTTCCCTCCAACTTATCAGTGAAAAACACACGGAGCGTCATATATTCATATCTATTTAATGTCTCCTTACAACTAATTATTATCATGCCCTGTATTTTTTCCATACTACGATAAAACGTGATTCGACAAAATAATTCTTGTATTTTTTTGATGTTCTCTTAACTTTGTTTTCAGGAGATTTGATTAATCTGACCTCTGTTTTTGATGAAAAATTATTTCAATTTTCAACCATAGTTTTTTACTGATTGTAGAATAATTTTAATTTCACTGTCATAGTTATTATCTAACAATAAGTTGAATCTTTTCTTGGTATGTTTTTCAATCAATTTGCTTTGGGAATGACTTTTTAGATGAATTTTTTCATGACTTCAAAGTTATTTTTTCGATTAATTTAATTAATGCCACTTACTTGTCTTCCTTCGTCTTTTGTAAAAAAAATCTTTGACATAGTGACTTATTGTTTAATGCCTAATTTGATTTTTAAAAGAATACTCTTTTTAATATCACAATATTGTATTGCAAGTGCATCAGATAATGTTTTTACTATACACATATCATTTTTCATTTATATATTTTTACTCAGATCCTGATGAGAACCCTTAAGATATCAAAATATTGATTGTATGAATAAAATTATACATAAGCAGCTCCTAGTAAATATTGAACAACTCTCATTAATTTATACGATAGTAAAGGGTGCAATCGAAACAATTTCCATTTGTTAAGATTACTTAGAAAACAATTCTTTCATAGAATCTTATACTGCTAGGTATTTTATGAATGTCTCTCTTATTGCCTAAAAATTCGAAGCTCTTGAGTTTAAAATTCCTTAAATTTCCAACATTTTCGTAAATACTCTATTTTTTTTTTTTTTTTTTTTATTCACTGGGTCTAACCGATTTCTGAAATGTCTTTTTTCTACGTTATCCTAGTCAATCATTTATAATTTTAATTTTTCTAAATCCAAAATTGCTGTTATTTTGAATTTAGTAAAATTAAAAATTTTGAATTTTATTCAAATTTGAGAACTTACAGAAAAATGTTTGTTACGTTCTTTACATTTCAATAAGGACATTTTTGATCATTTTCACCTATTTTTAGTATATTTTACTCCATTTTTGAAATCATAATTATGAAAACACATTATTTTGCTGGTGTCTGCATTTTCATAGATTTTCAAGTACATTATTCCTAATTTTTTATTTACAAATAAAATAATAAACTCTACCCTAATTTCAGGAAGGATTTATAAATAAAAGAAAACCTACTCTGTCTACGCTCCTTTCATTCTTATTTTTTTTAAATTTATTTTCACATAAAATAATTATTACCTTTACCCTAATTTTAGAAGTAGTTCATAAATGACAAAACACCCCTCTGCCAACGCGCCTCGTTCTCGCGCTTTTTTACCGAAAATCTCGCAAAGAAAACGCTTTTGTTAAAGTTGGATTCGCGAGAAGAAGCAGAAGAAGCGTCGGGGAACGCGAGGACCAAATAGGCGAAAAAAGCAAACATGTCCCGAGGTAGGCATGGCATGGCAGCAGCAGCATCAGCAGCACCAGCAGGTACGTATATATTATGTATGTACGAATGTGCCGAGGAGGCCTTCGGGCCCTGTCAGCCTGAATGGAAGGAAGATGGTAATTCACTCCCACGAGCAAAGCGAGCGGCAACGCGTTCCTTCTCGCAGGAAAAGTTAACGTTGTGTGTTGCACGCTCGTGTCGCGCCGTGCGCGTTAAGGTGACAGCCTATGTTACTCCTCCTCCACGCGTGCATCGCCTGTGTTATACGAAATTAGGCTTCACTCTTTTTTCCTCTCTGCCTTCGTCACGTGCTTTGTCTTCTTCGCCTTCTTCGCGCTACTGACTCGCGTTTTTCGATTATTACAATATCTACTCCCATATTTCGGAAACTATCCGACTAGCAATTTGCCATCGTTTATGGTGTGTGGGAAATTTTCAGCATCGCTTGTTTGCGGGTACGAGAGTTTACTTCAACGGGATTCCTCGAGTTTTCCGTGATTGAAGAATGGAACAGAAACGTAATTTTTCGAAAAATTCCGGTCAATCGTTGCTCAGTGGTGAATAAAAATTATCTCGGGAATTTCTACTTTAGAATATAATTCAGAAAATTTTTTATAGCATCTTTTAGGTGTTTGTTCTTATTAGGTAATAACAAATAATAAAATAATTATAATCAAAATAAATAAATTGAATCATAATTAAATAAATATAAAATAATAGTGAATAATATTATTATATTATCGGTAATGTTCTTTTAAGTATTTGTAAAATATACCTAAAACTAATACCATCCCGCTGAGAGACTGCGCCGCCATGCGAGGTTCACCTTGCCCGCCAGGCCCCAAAGTGGCCAAAAGTGCCACGTCTCGGCAATTTCGTTCTCTCTCACTCCTCCCCGGGTTCTTCTCGCTGGGCCCGGGCCCCGCGAGCACAATACACTTGCCATCGCATAACTCGGCTTTCGGAGTCTCGTTAAAGTGTTCTCCCGATCGGCTCTTTCGACACGTATGGGCACAGGGATCGCGAGGCCAAGCTCGATCCGCCCGCTCTCGAGCGTCGTTCGTCGTTAATAAATCGAGATTAATGGCGAGGGGCTTGGGCATTGTTTATGTTTATTTTCAGATAGATCGCCGCTCGCCTCCCGCAAGCACCGTTCAGTAACTTGATTGTACGCTCTAAAAATGAAATCGTATTTCATGATCCATCGAAATCAAGGCATGAATTAAAATTTGAATATTACTTAAGTTAGAAATATTTATCATTATGTTAGGAAATCATTTTCAGATTTTTTTTCAAGTCATACCTTAATTTTGTAGCATCTTAGAAAAAGATTGACTTTTTATAGTGAATGTGTCACAGATGCGAAAGCAAAAGGAAATTATCAGTATTCAGTCCTCTCCCGGAATTTCGAATATATTATTTATTTTTTAATGCTAAAATGAAAAAAAAATATATAACGAAGTGTAATGAAGAACAAAATTGTATCGAAAATTTCATTGAAATGATTTAATAAGTACTCGTAAAAACTATCAAAAATTTAATGACTGAAATCTAGAGGACATGACAAATTGTTTCATGTAAGTTTTCAAGGCGTAAAAATACTCATAATACTGAAATTTTATTTAAAAAATAATTCTTAAATAATATATGTTGACAAAGTTTACAACGTTGAAAAATCACACGAGAATTTTTTTCTGAGATTTAAATTATTAATTTAAAATTTGAACCAGAATTCGAATCAAAATTTTCGAATTTAGAATTCAAATTTCAGAATTTGAGTCAGAATTCTCAGAATTTTTTTCACTGAATTCAATGAACTCTTGAATTCATGATTCAAATTGAAGAATATGAATCAGAATTTTCATAATTCAGTGAAGTTTCACATTGAATTCTTTCAATTTGTTCTTTCTTTCAGTGATTTCTTGAATTTTTTCTGAGAATTTTCGAATATATAATTTGAATCAAAATGTTGGAATCTAGAATTGAAATTTCAGAATTTAATTTAGAATTGTTGAAATTAGAATTTAAATTTCAGAATTTGAATAAGAGTTTTTGAATTTAGAATTCAAATTTCAGAATTTGAATAATAATTCTCAGAATTTTTTTCACTGAATTCAGTGAATTCTCGAATTCATAATTCAAATTTAGGAATATGAATCATAATTTTCAGAATTCAGTGAAGTTTCGCAGTAAATTCTTTCAATTTGTTCTTTCTTTCAGTAAATTCTTGAATTTTTTTCAGTGAATTTTCGAATTTAGAATTTAAATCAGAGTTTGTGAATCTAGTATTCAAATTATAGAATTCGAATCAGAATTCTCAAGATTTTTGAATTTTTTTTCACTGAATTCAGTGAATTCTTAAATTCAAAATTCGAATTTAAGAATATGAATCAGAATTTTCAGAATTCAGTGATGTTTCACAGTGAATTCATTCAATTTGTTCTTTAATTCAGTGAATTCTTTAATTTTTTTAAGTGAATTTTCGAATTTAGAATTGAAATCAACATTTTCGAATTCAAAATTCAAATTTCAGAATTTAAATAAGAGTTTTTTAATTTTCAATTCAAATTTCAGAATTTGAATCAAAATTCTCAGAATTTTCGTATTGTTGAATTTTTAAAAACGTCCTGGTGATGGCATCGTCAAATTTGTTTTTTCAAGGTTTCACATTATTTTTGGCAAATCTCTGAAAAAATTTTTCGTGTGATTTGTCAACGTTGTAAACTTTATGAACATAAATAATATTCTCATTATGATTACTGGACAAGCATACAGTAAAAAATGATTAAAAACAAAACATTTTGTGAACACATGATTAAAAACAAAACATCACCAAACAATAATTCCCACGACAAACAAACTTTACATCACTTGATATATTTAAAAACAATGCAACAAAACAAAAATTGCTTCTTCCAACTTTGAGCCCTATAATCCTGCGGAGGACGCAGTTTTTCGACGAATCTATATTTTTTTCAATCCCAGCTCCGCAACATTCGCAACGTGTCATTAGCTTACATTGAAATTGCAATACGTCAATGACAAACGAACAAAATCTGAATCGAATCGGAAAAATGACGCGATGATGAATACAGTCATCAGATCATCTTATGGCGATGCAGGGCGAATCTTTTTGGGCGTAGAATTGGAAGGAAGTGAACCAACGCGTCGCGTCCTTTCCCTCTGGTGTTTGCAAAGTCCGTCCTCACGGAAGAAAATCGGGAGGACTTTGTTTTCGAGCACCGGGCTATTGCTTTCTGTACATAAGAGGGTAAAAAGTTGATTGTGGTTTTCGTCCCATCTCCCCGAGACACCTAATGGATGGACCGAGCTTTCGAGATTGGAAACGCTTGAAATTACAATCCTTTCCATGCAGTTTCAGACGAGTAGTTAACATTGTGTTCGAGATTTTTTTCCACTCTACTTTAAAATACGAGGATCCGTAATTACAGCCTGAAAGATGATTTTTTATAGGATAAAAATGAAATAGTTCATAAATGATAAAAAATCTTTAATGCAACTAGAAGGAACAAATGTTTTTTGCAGCAAAAACTTATTTTTTTGTGGTCCTTATAAACTTTTTCTGTTGCCAGAGCATAAACATGTGAAATTTCACAACAAAAAATTTCAGAAATAAAAAAATGAAGGATTTCGGAAAATGTTAATTTTTTATGAACGTTGTATATAATTTCTGTAAAACTGCTGACACTGTATGATGTTTCAAAAATTTATCTAAACCCAAAAATTAGAAAAATAGTAAAAAGGTATTAAATTTCAAAAAATACCCTAGAATTTTAGCAAATCATAAACAATTTCGTACTCCCTAAATCTGCATTCAATAAATTTCGCAAATTGTCTGTTGTTTTTTACAGAATCCTTCAGCTAAAATTTTCGCAATAAAAATCTGTCTAAATCAACAGATTGCATTTCGTAGCATATACCGAAAATCTGTTGAGTTTTACAGATTCATCAGTTGAGATTTTTCAAAGTTACAGATATAATAGTGAAAAATTTTGATGATTTTTTGACACTGCAATTTGTAAATTAATCCACTTTCATTTGGGCATTTTTAGGTATTATTACATTACTAATTTAGAATGCTGTGCGATTCCATCAATTTTTTAAAATATAATTCTCAAAAATTCGATAATAACATACATTAAGAAAACTCTGATCAAAAACGTCATAAATAAATTACACCACATATACTAACCTAAATTACTGATAATTTTGTTCCCCGATATTTGTCACTACTACTGCAGGATCCGCCGAAACAAGGATTTTATTTCAGCTTGGAAATTGAAAAGTTTTTGCTTTATTTTCGACCCGTTGTTGCCCGGGGTACCCTATTAAGTTGGCCGCGCAATTTCCAGCGTGTATTGAACCCGACGGAGCCAGGCTCCTCTCAAGGGAACCAGGCCTCGCCACAGTGATAAAGCGAGAAAAAATTCCAGGGGAAAGGGGGAGGAGGGATGTTCATAAATATTTGTATGAAATACAAGTGTTTTCGTTTTTTTTTTAATTCACTACATTGAAATCTCCATGGAAAGCTGCAGTTTGTAAGTGGATTAGATTCCTGAACTTTTCCAACTCAAGAGTGTTTCTAACTATGGATTTGTTTTCCTGAAAAAAGTCTAGAATGCATTTACTATGCATTCGTTGAAAATAGTTATTTTCGTAATCAGGAGCTAGAGCCAATTTTGACGAAGCCGTACGTTTTTGCCCGAGCCGGAGGCGAGGGTCAAAATAGGCTGAGCCAAAATTGGCGATAGCTCACGATTGCGAACAATATTTTTTATCATGATAGCCTCAAAGTCACGTCAAAATGTCAGTTTTGAGGTTAGAGTGATGAAAATGACTTTTTTGCCATTTATCAATAATGTATGGATATGACTTTGAAATTTTGAAGTTTTCATAGGCATAGAATAATTGTATTGATATTCATGATTTTTGAAAATTTATTAAAATAATTAATCAGATTGCGTTATAATATTCCGATTTGTGAAATTCTTATAATTTTCGATGAATTACAGATGACTTCCACTTATTCCATTAAACTCCCGTTTTCCTAAACTTCCACTTATTTAAACCATTCTACGCTCGGATTACTAAACTCGGCCTTTCTCCTACTCCCCCACCACTCTCAAGCGGCTATAGGTGCAACTGCGACAGACAAGTCTCACTCGCACCCACGTCGCTGAGAGAAATCTTCCGAACGGCTGGAGCGGAGGTGGGGACTCCCCTCAGTTTAGGAAAACGAATGTTTACGTTCCGCGCTGATTTAAATAAGTGGAAGTTTTCTGTATTCTATACATATTTATACATTAATTTATATATTTTAATTGACTTACATTAATTCATTTATATCATTCAACATTTTGGTTTTCGGAGGTTGAACTGATTCATTTTTATAAATTTTTTCTAAAATGCATAAAATATTAGTAGCAAGGAGGTTTTCAAGGAAAATTTTCATCATTTTTACAACACATATTCATAACTCATTAATGAATCAAATCTTTTCATCAATTTCGATTATTATATTCTATTATTTATTAGTCTATTTTTTTTCGAAATATCTGATTTTTTCTTGAAATTTCTGGGGCCAACGCAAATGAAAAAACAAAAAAACAAGAACGTGTAGTTTATATTTATGCATTTATTGTGCATTTGTGGGAAAAATTTTTTTTCCTTTTCATTTTAATGTTTAATATGGATTACGCATCCTAAAATTTTTCTTCTGCATGGAATAATTGCATTAATAATTATAATTTTTCAAAACCCATTAAAATAGTTTTTTACAATTTTTTTTTTCAAATTCATTTCTTAGAACGAGTTTAAATATTTTATATTGTGAAATCTCATATAATTTTCGATAAATCATTTGATATTCATACATGAATTCAAAAATTTAATTGGTTTACTATTGTTGATTTATCTCACTCAATATTGTAATTTTTTTTTTTTAATTTAAATAATTCATTCTCATATTGTTTTTTCTAAATGTATAATATAGTATTTGTGTGTCTCTACAGCACAAACGCACAAATAATTTACTCATAAAATTTTTTTATGAATTTAAATTCATAATGACATCTAAAATTCTAATAATTTCATTTAATAAAATACTATACTTGAAAATAAAAAAAAAATGTGAATTCCCATCTCAAATTGCTCAAATTGTAATAATTCATTATAATAAATTAAAGTCGCATAAAAAAACATATTTAACAAATCTTTTTTATACTCATATTCTTGCCTCTAAAATTCAAAGTCAAGAAATGGCAGAATAAATTTTAATTGACTTACATTAAGTCATTCATGTCATCTAATATTATAGTTTTTTTCAAGTGTAATTTACTCATATTTATATCATTTCTTCTGTAATGTATAATGTATTAATCGAAAGATGGTGTTCAAGGAAAATGTCTAACCTCTTCATCATACATTCATTACTGCTAAATTCATACGATTTTTTAAACAATTCCCATCTACAATCATATCATTATTAGAAATTCATTTAAGTTCAATTATTTATCATTGAATATTCATATATAGAAAAAATTTAAATACGGATATCAATTGATCATAATTTATATAAATAAATCGGAGTCAAATGAAATACAATTTTCAATAAATTCCATTCATTTCCTCTAAAATTAAAAATAACGTAGCGCCAAATCGTGGTTTAAGAGGACGTTCACCCTTTTCTTGCTACGCATTTGTAGCTGGCCCGTTTCAAGTGAAATGAAAATCGCGGTAAGGCCCGGGTCGTGTCTTATTGGCCCTTTAGATCCTGAAATCAAGAGGGTTGCGCGGAGGGGGTGTGGGGAGAGGAGGGAGGGAGAGGGAGCTGAGACACGCTCGTTGTCGGAAATAACGACATAATGACATGGTAGGAGATGAGTGCCCGAGGTAGGTAAATCCAAGACGAGAGTAAAAACGAGGAGTGTGGGTCCCAAGCAAAATGCTGCTCTGTGTGGTGGTGGTGGTGGTGGTGGTAGTGGTGGAGGGGGGGGGGGGGAGGGGGCTCTCACCGAGTGCAGAATGGACGGTGCACGCCCTGGTGGGGACCTTTCGGTTCTTTTGGCTTTTTGTTGTTCCACTCAAACGAGATGGCTGGTTTATCAACTCGGACGTGGAAACCTTAATGGGCTCGCACACACGCGCAAGGTCCCTCGATCTCTTTAACGCCAAATCAGCCCCGTTCCCCGGCTTTATACGAGAAATTGAGCAAGTCTAAAAACGGGCCCCCGCGTATACGGGTTACGGGCCCATCTCCTGGTGTCCTCCCCGGGGGAACAGTGAGGGTGGACGAAGAAAGGATGCATTTAATTGTATTTTGTTCAATTTTCCAGTACTTGGTTTATTTTTCATCAAAGTTATCAATTCTCGAAAGATTTAGCGTCACAGTTAATTTCTGGAAAATGCATTGAGCCCTAAATTTTTAATTAGGGCTTTTAATTAGCCTTTAAAAGGCCTTTAATGTTTCAGTGATTTTTTTTTTCGTTTCTGCCGACTTCGTACTGCCAGCTTAAGGCGATTCGCAACTTACTGTAGTGCGAGAGAGACGCATAGAACGCGAACCAGTTGAGAGAAAAAAGGACGAAAAGATAAGGTCTTGCGATAAGATAAGGTCTTGCGATAAAGATAAGGTCTTAATACACATCTGAATCTTTTTTTGTCTCTTTGATACAATGTTTTCCAAAATTAACTTTTTTAAGAAATAATAAATTCTACCTAAATATTACGTATAAAAATTCTCAATGCAAAATTTCAAAAATTTGCAAATTACCATTATTTCATTTCCATTTTTACTCACGCTCGTGGAATTCATTACGATTTCATTCGCTGATTATACTGTCAAGATTGTGCCAGTTTAAAGTTGCTCTGGAAAAGTCTAGTAGACACAAAATAGAGTCGAAATAATGACGTCGCTTTGTGCACAGGCAAGTGAATAAAAACAGTGGCCGCTGTCAAGCCCGAATGAGCATGAGAATCGGTGACTGAAGCCGAAAAAAAGTTCGTATCACTTGGCATCGACAATGACAGCGCAGCCTAGGTCTTCAACTTATAATAGCCCTTAAAGGGGGCGAGAAAGAGGAAGGGAGCTCGGTGCAGAATCAGTGGATTCAGCCGAGTATCGCACCAATTAAAAAAAAAAAAAAAACCCACGCACCAGCTTCCTGAAAATAACGCTTGGCTAGCGTGAAGGGAGGGCATGTAAAAGCTTCGTCGTCCTTGCTCATTCCAACCTCGGTACAACGGCGCGCATGTGAAATTCAAAACCCTTATATTAAAATGGAACCAGACAGAACAATATAATGGGCCGCGGGAGCGATGCTGCCGCTCTTTCTACACGCCCATGCGTACCGAGCGAACAAGTTTTGCCCGGCGAAATTGTCATTGGCTCCGGCCCTTGTTTTCCTTTCTTCTGTTGGGGACATTCAGTTTCACTACACCTTAATTTTGCAATGAAATCTATTATGATCTCCAGGAGTAAATGAATAAAACATTAGGGTTTTTTTTTTGTTTTCGGTATTTAATTTTGCACTCTTCAGTAATTGTAACATATTTATTATTACCTAGTTTTGAAAAGTAAGGAGGCTTAAAAACAAATTAGAGAAATACAAAAAACTACAAGCTCACGAAAACGCTACAGGAAAAAAGAGAGAAAATTTTTTTTTTTTTTTAAGTTTGTTGAATAGTTTACAGAAAGGTTGATACATTTTAAATAAGAAAAGAAAATAATTTTCTATTTTGCATTTTAAAATGTAAAGTGTTTAACAATTTTATTAATTCCTCTCTAAATTTGTCGACTCATTTTCTACTGAAACAAATCGACAGTCAACTAATTCCAAAATTTCATAATTCTTTAATTTATATTATTTATTTTTTTATCACTGATCAATTCGATCACAGCTTCATATTTTTGTTTTTCTAATGACCCCAATAGAGAACATTTCTCAAATTTGATGTTAATTTCGATTATTTGTTTTAAAAGTCACATTAAAAAGTGAAATCGCAAAATTTTTTTTTCGTTTTCTTTCAGTTAAATCATTATTATTATTGTGAGAAATCTAGAGCAAAATTTAATTTCCAAATTTTAGAATAGATCAATGCAAAACCATACCAAATAGACATCATAATTACAAACCCTAATTTCTTGAACATTTTCACCCATTATTTATTTATCTAAATCTCATTTCTAGATCCTTGAATTCCTCGAAAATTCGCTGATTCACGCCCTAACGTCGAACAGCATTAAATATCAATAAAAATTCTTTTAATTTCGTGATGCCAGATTTTTCACTCGAGCTTAAATATTGTGTCAAATAAAATTACGATCACGATCCTCTCAATGCCAGATCAAAGCCCCTCCCCCTTCATCAAAAAAAAAAAAATACGATCGATGAGAACTTTCTTAACGAGACGATTCAAGAAAAATTTGTGGGTCTCGCCAGGCATCGACAATAAACGTGTTTGGAGGGAGCATATTTACACCGATTTGGTAAAAGCTTTTTCGCAAAACACTCCGCAAAATACAGTATTTCGTACTCAGAGAGCCTCCGCAAAGTAGCCTTTTGACGTATAGTACTTACTTTTCTGGCCTAGGCCGGCAAA
>JAPYZL010011256.1:0-11554 GCA_030522825.1 Platygaster orseoliae | reverse complement strand
AAAGGTTTTTTTTTAAATAAATTTATTCATGACAAATATTTGTAATGAATTTTTTGTTGAATTTGTCCGGATTTTGGTGGCGCACCCTGTATATAGTATCTGCTGTAGTATCTATTATACTACAGATATATTATACTATAGATACTAGCTATAGTATCTATAGTATAATAGTTCATAATAAATATTTAAAATCAGTTTTTGTAGTATGTTTCAATTAATAAATATATCAATATTAATAATGTTTCTATTTTTATACATTATCAATATCTGAAACCACTTTTACACATTGTTTTTTTTTATATTGTAAAAATTGGGAATGAATTTCCCAGTGTCAGAAATATCGTATAATTGCGCATTATGAATACTTAAAATATTACTTTGAAATTGGTATTTTTTACTATGATTAAGTCTTTAAATTTATTAATGTATAAAATAAAATGTCTGTATTAATATTACATATCATTTATTCTTATTGTAACTTAAGTTAATAATTTTAAATCATCGATACATAAATATAAATAGTCTTATAATTTTTTTTAATATTTTATTCTAACTAGAACTTAATTTTGAAAATATTTATAAAACTAGCTCGTCATAGCGTTTCTCATTCCACATTTCAATGTCGAAGAGATTTTTTCTCAATTGTGATATCTAAACTTTAAAAAGAAATTCAACTGCAATTAAACTTTTTATAACAATTTGCACTGTTAGATTTTAGATATAACATAATTTGTTATTATAATTACTTATTATATTTCTTTTATTGAAACTTTAGTAGGAATAAAACATTTTGAATTTTCATGTCACAAGGATACCTTGAGTATATTGATACGATACTGATCCTCAGGTAATATTAAAAATTTGAATAATATAATTACCAATAGTTGATATATTATTCGTTAATGCAAAATAGGGTCATTTCAAATGAAATCGTCCAGGCAGTTTGGGTCATTTTTTTGCATAAAATTTTTTCATTAGTTTTTAGATCGCAATCAAAGAGACAGGTATTTTTTATTGTTGCTAGATTTTGAGTTTTTTCGTCGTGGGGAATTTTCGAAAATTTGTCTAAAAACTTAATTTTGCGCTATTGGCGAATGTAAATAAGGCGACTACATTCTTTTGTTTATATATTTTACTATTTAAGAAAAAAAATCAAGAAAAAAACTGATGCAACTTGAAATTTCTAAAGTTAATAATTTTTTGATTTTTTTTTAAATCACTATATATGTAAAATTTTTCCCCAAACGTCATGTTTCAGATTTTTTTTCTTAGCGGGACATCTTACCTAAAAACAGAAAAAAATTTCGAAGATCGATGATTTTTTCGTAAAGTTATTGCATTCAAAAAAAATTTACATCCAAAAAAAAAACACGACTTCATTTAAAATGATCCAATATTGTTTATATTCCAGATTGTAAAAATGATGTTGTAAACTTACGTGCGATAGCGCGAAGTCGAGGTATGCTAGGTGAACCTGGTGGACTATTGGGCCTTGAAGCATTTCGTGGTTTCCCTCGGTCTACCGCCTCAAGTTGTACTGTCAACGTGTGTCGAAAATCTGGAAGAAAACACGAAAACCATCACAATTACGAGCACCTCAATCCAATTTGTATTAAGAAATAACCATTTTATTCATGTTAATTTCAGTGTCTTGCATTCTAACTAAAAAAACCAGAAATTACCAGAAGGTGCGCTGATGTTACATCCAGGTTCCTTTTTGTTAAACCTCGTCTTCTTGAATTTGGAACGTCTTTTACTCGGCGTGGGAGTATTCTGCTGTTGTATTATCAGCACTGCCAATTCGCGCTCCAAAAGATCGATTTCTCGAGCAACCAGCTCTTGCTCTCGTATTCTCAAATGTTCTTCCAGCTCCCTTTGGTGCACTTGGGCTTTCGTCAGTTCCTCTTCTCTACAACGCAGTTCCTGCAATCGTGAAACACGTCATCCATATCAGGTACAGTACGTAATTCACTTCCTCTGACATGATTAGAAAAATGAAACACGACAAAAACAAATTTTACAGTTTGTCTCACCTCTTCAAAAGATCGGCATTCCTTTAGCAGAGCGTTGGAAAAGTAAATGTTATTCATTTTTTCAGGAGGGACAACAAATCTCTGATTTAAACTATTGTTTCAACGAACCTTCTCTTTCATGCGTAGTCCATGAAGAACTTGTTCGATCTCAAGCCTCCAATCTTCTTGCATCGTGTGGAAAGACTCGTGTGGCGTTGAAGCAAAGGCTTTTCGAACCTCGTCCAGAGCCATGAGAATGTTTGCAAAACCTGGTCGCTCGTGACTATCTGGTGCCCAGCAAGCTGTTGACAGAAAGAGATATAAAATCGCTTTTTCATCATATGAAATTGAACCAGTTGGTTATTATTTTTATTTAATCTTCTGGACATGAAATGAAGAATTTTTACTGTGACTGAAATAGTGATTGTTTTATCTGGGAATTTCTTTTACAGTACCTTCCATGAGACACCGCCAAGACTGAGGACACGTTGAAGGAATTGGCAATGTCAATTTGTTGACAGCGACTCCGTAAGCAACTGCCAAAGCGTCTATGCCTTTGTAAGGAGTTTCTCCGGTCAACAGTTCCCACAGAAGAACACCGTAACTGCAAAAGAAAAATGAAATGTGCATACTTGTAGAGTACGTGAGAATACACGAGGAAAATAGTTAAACTTTTGGTCTACGTAAATGAAACAGTTTATATTTCAAATAAAAAAAATAGTATTTATGAAAATAGGCGGTTAAAAGTCAACGGGAATTTGAATAATTCATTTATTCATAAATGTTATATTATTTATTTTATTTACTCGGTATTATTTCCGTATAAAGAAAATGTTTTTACAATATAAAGTCTGTTATTGTTCTAAACAAGTTTTTAATTACCAATTTGGTGGAAATTACGTAAAAATTTTTATTTCTCGGAACTGAGCTGCTGATTCGGTATGTGAAATTCGTTTTTCGAAAATCCGTTCTGTTATTGTTATAATTAGTTTGTTAATTAAAAATTTGTGGAAATTGTGTAAAAAAATTTATTCAGTGAATTGAGCCGCTGATTCCATATACGAATGATGTTATAGAAATCGTTGTATCAGTTGCGGAAAATTGTAATGCGGATAAATTGTATGAAGCTTTTTGCAGAAGTTTATCGAATTGCGCCATGATTGTATACAGTAGTACGTTTCTGCAATAAAACAATATAACTCCAAATTTTTGAAACTTTCTTAGAATTTACTGTAGTCAATTTTTCACCAGTTAAGTTATACGTTAGGTTTTGTAGGAGTCAAATTAATTTGTTAGACTTTAATTGAGTTCGTAATTATCTTAGTTTAAAGATGTTCAAAGTGACTTTATTAAATTGATTAATATAGATGAGATTTAAGGCACATCACTAGTATAAAATTCATTTTTCTCGACTAACATTTTGTTTCAATAAAAATTTTACTATGATAACTTCTCTTGCAAAATAAAACGTTGAAATACTGAACAACTTTTCGAGTATAGAATATTGAAAATTTCAAATTATTCAAGTTAGTTGTTTTGCTATACATGTTTGTGAACTATTTTAAAAAACAAAGTTTTCTTTGTCGAAAATTTTACTCATAAAAAGTTCCTTATTCTCAGAATTTAACTAAAATGATAGAATTATGTCAACTTGAAAATATTGAATTTTATATATTTGAATGTACATTTTTATTATTGTTTTCTATGAAAATTCATTCCTAATTCAATTAGTAAAAAGCTATTGATTATTAACATAAATTCTTCAACATGCACAATATTGCATATGGTATAATAGATAGAGTGCAATTGCGCACTCGCTTCGCTCGTGCCCAAATTTTGCACTCGTTGGAATCATCCTTTTTGTCTCGTGTAGCATACAATATTTTTTCCCATGCATCCATAAAAAAGGCCACTTTATTGCTATGGAATGCGGGAACAAAAGCCCCTTTTTGGGGTACTCGGGAATCAGCGGGAGTTATCAATAAAACCCTAGGGAAATATTCATAAATCACGGATCAGGCAACTTTATTCCCTGAGATCCGGGATTTATGAATATTTCTCTAGGGTTTTATTAATAACTCCCGCTGATTTCCGAGTACCCCAAAAAAGGGCTTTTGTTCCCGCATTCCATAGCAATAAAGTGGCTTTTTTTATGGATGCATGGTAAAAACAATTTTTTTTAAATATATGACTTCAATCATTATAAATTCAAGGTTTCAATAATTTTTTTTTTGCATATATTAATATCATTTCATTTGAATAAAAGTTCTAATCAATTTGTAGAATTAATCAAAACACAAGTATATATATGTTTTCTTTATTAATTAATTAAATTCAATGGATAATTAATTGAACTTCATCCCACTAATTCAGTTGACCATTAACATACATACGAAATTCCGATGAAATGAAACTTGTTCTACCGGGGTCAGAACCAGCTTAGCTCATCTACTCGATATTTTATAAAAATATTTCGAGTTTCATTTTTTTATTTTTCGATGATTGTTCTTCCAACATTTTAGTTAATTTATTTTTAATCATTATTTGATGCTACACATTAATTTCTAATATTTCCTGATTTTACTATTCTAAACCAATTTAAATCAGTTCGAAAAAGATAAAAATCACTTCACAGAAGTTTATCAACCATTCAATAAAAAACGCTTTACCTCCAAACATCACTGGCTTTGCTGAAAACACTTTTCTTGATGACCTCTGGTGCCATCCAAGCGTACGTTCCTGCAGCCGACATTCGGGTAGTTTTGTAAACTTCCCTGGCGAGTCCAAAGTCCGTTATTTTAAGCGTCTTGTACTGCAGATCGTCATTTTCTATCGGCTCGCTGAGAAGCACTGAAAAACGCGAACGATTTTATTGATGATCAATTTTTCGATTTTTCCAGTCGTTTGGATTCATTTTGAGTACTTTTCAAGGAGTCACAAAATTTTTCATTACATTCCATTTCATTTGATCATGACAAATTCTAATAATATGACAAATGTTGTAAATTTTGTGACGTTTTGAAAAGAACCCAAAATCCCAGTAAACATTCATATCATTTCTGATCACGCCATGATGTTATACCATGATATCACATCACAGTCAAATGACTTCGTGATGTCAAATGATGATGTTACTGAAGTGCGATATGATGTCACATTATGACATCATATGATCTGATAATGATGAAGCATATGTGTGCAATATGATGTTATCCATGACATGGCATGATATCATATGATGAGATTATGAAATCGTAAGTGTTTACTTACATTATTCACTTCAAAAACAGGACAAAAAACTCACCATTCGAACTTTTCAAATCCCTGTGGATGAGACTGATGGGCGCCTTGTTGTGCAAATAATCCATGCCTCTTGCAATCTGAATCGCCCAGTCAACAAGTACATCAGGCCTGATCTTCCTTCCGTTGAGAACCCTATTCAAGCTGCCACCACGAGCGTATTCCATAACTAGACACATGTTTGGCATCTTCGCGCACACTCCTACCAACTGTACAATATTTTCATGTTTCAGCATCCAGAAAAGTTTTGCTTCCTGGATGACATTTGCCTGAGTTACGCAGGGTTCCTCATCGGGATCTTGTCGGGCTGCTTTAACAGCGACTTCGTGTTTCTTCCAAATTCCCCTGGAAAATTTTTATGAGTAATCATGCATTAGATAGATAGAATTTCTACAGTGAAAACTTACCTGTAAACTTTGCCAAATCCGCCAACTCCGATAACTTCTTCCAGCTGCAGCTCTTCGAAGTCGATTTCTATTGGCTGCAACTTGTCAATCACCGACGAGACTCTTTCGATGGTTTCTGCCTCGGCGACAAAATTGGCTGGAAAAATGCCAACCTTGCCACGTAATTTCCCTGTCCACCAGCCCTCATCGCCGGATATTCTTGTGTCCTTGGAGAAAACCTGGAAAATCGAAATAGTAACGTAAAAAGATTTTATAACATCACCGCGATAAATGAAAAGTACCTCTACAACTTCGCCACTTTGTAAACTCAGCTCATCTTCGCCTTGTGCAACATAATCAAAAATCGCAGTGACGAACGTTTTGCCATCTTCATTCAGCTGCGAGGAAGAAAGCGTGCCGCGAGAAGGATAAGTGTTTTGTGAAAATGTTTTTACGGTACCGCAGCTTATGGTGTCGGAAAAACTGCTGTCTGACATACTTGGTGGTGTTCTTCCGTACGACGAAGTGTAACTGTGATTACTGTAACAAATTGTTCTGTTTTTTGTAACGATGTAAGGTTTCAATCAGGTATGGTATTTTGAATTGCTCTGAATTGAGCACTAACTGCATTGGAAAACGTATCAAAAAATTGTTGGGTCCAGCAACCAAATTATTTAGTGAAATATGGATCAACTGAAGTTTTGAATATGATAACCAAAGATTTGTTTATTTCAACTATGAAAAATTGATATTATGAGTTTGGTTGGTTCATATTTTACTAAATGAATGCTTACTGTAATATGGTATTTTTTATTGCTCTGAATTATACACCAATTTCATTGGAAAACGTATAAAAAATTGTTTGGTTCCAGCAACCAAATTATTTAGTGAAATATGGATCAACTGAAGTTTTGGACATAATAACCAAAGTTTTGTTTATTTCAACTACAAAAAATTGACATTATAAGTTTGGTTAATTCATATTTTACTAAATAAATGGTTGATGTAATATGGTATTTTTAATTGCTTTGAATTATACACAAATTTCATTGGAAAATGTATCAAGAAATGTTTGGTTCCAGCAACCAAATTATCACGTAAAATATGGATTAACGGAAGTTTTGGATATGATAACCAAAGTTTTGTTTATGTCAACTACGAAAAATTGATATCATAAGTTTTGTTGGTTCATATTTTACTAAAAAAATGGTTGCTATAATTTTCCACGTGTTTTTGTAACGATGCAAAGGTTTTAATCAGGTATAGTATTTTTAATTGCTCTGAATTGAGCACCAACAAAAGATGTTTGGTTCCAGCAACCAAATATTTTAGTAAAATATGGATCAACTGAAGTTTTGGATATGATAACCTAAGTTTTATTTATTTCAACTATAAAATATCGGTATTATAAATAATAATGTAAACTTTTTGTTCGTTCATACTTTACTAAATAGATGGTTGCTGTAACCAAACATTTATTTCTGTGTAAAATTCTCAATGTCTAAGCTTTCAGTTGTTCCAAAGCGAATCAGTATTTCTAATTCTTAATGATTGGAGATTTCATGATAAGTTACTGAAACTAATATCATATATATCATAAAAAAATTTTGTTGTTGTATTAACAAACAGGGAAATTTCCACCAATTGATTTAAAATGATTTATTTCAAACTTGGTATTTCTTAAAAAATTTTAACATCGAACTTTTCAATTAAATTTACTCAAAAATTAGAATTGAAAATAAATATCAGGAATTAAAAATCCAAATTGATTGTTGTTTGAATGAATTTCGTTACAATCTAAATTATGAAGAGTAATGATTATTCTTTATTATTATTATAATAATCCCTAATTAAAATTCAAAAATTTCATATTTTCCCGAAAGCAAGAAATAAAATAACATGTAAAATGCAAAACTTTACGAAAACTTTATTAATTGATGTAAAAAAAAATTAAAAAACGTTATTTTTAACAATTTACGAAATTTTAAAAAAAATTACTGCAACTCAAAATTATATTTAAATTTTTACAGTTATATAACATTTTTGTGCGAGGATCGATTTTTCAGTTTCAAAAAGCTTTATGATGATATAAAAATTAAATACCCAAAAATATACTATCACAAAAATCAATCGATAATAATTAATTTCTAGTTTAATTGAACCATTCAAATTTTTAACCTATAAAATTTCTCAAAGTTATATTACATTCTAAATATTAAAATTTCAAAAATTTTGAACCATATCCGTATGATGAAACATTTTTTGTTTTTTAAGAGTGTAGTTTATTACACGGTTTCTGTAATTTTCGGAATTAAAAAGTTTTCTACGATGTACAAAACTTAGTTACATTAAAGCATTAAAATTCATCAAAAAATAATTCGAATTTTATATAATTTATGATAATCTGGAGAATTATCCGAACGCTTTTTCATGTTCTTTATATTTTAACAATAATAATATAAAAAAATTCATTAAAATTTGTGTGACTCGTAATAATTTTTCGTAATTGTTCAATACTTCTAAGTTTTTGAAATTTTTTTATAAAATTGAAAAAAAACCATATACACTTTCCCAAAAATATGATAATGATCACAATATGTATACAAAATTTACAAACAATCTCTGTAATTTTTCGAATTACTTATAAAATTATCGACTATTTAGAAAACTTTCACATTTTTCAGTTTTTTCAAAATTTCTAAATTTTGAACATAAGACAAACTATTCAAAGTTTTCCGTTGAATTAAAATAATAAAAAAATTTGGACATTACATTCGATGGACATAAAAATCATTGGACATTGTGGTCTCCTACCCTAAATACATATTCATTTAAAATAGTTTTTCAAAGTACAAGACAACATTAGACAATTAAAAATTGGAAAAATAGGAAAAATACCCTTAAGATTTAAGAAAATTTAATAATATTTTATACATTTTTATTATTTGAATTTATAAAATATAATATAAATATAAAAATAAATAATATAAATATAATAATGTAAATAATATAAATATACAGGGTGTCCCAAGTAAAGTGTGACAGCTGAAAACCATAGATTCCTGATGAAAATCTAAAACTTTACTTCCACTGCCATTTTTAAAAAAACTCAAAATTTAAAAAGTTATTTAAGCCAAAAATTTTAATAATAAATGCTTTCTATTGACTAACGGGTTTCAAATTCACGAACCACACTTTTCCCAAATTTTTTTTGTATTTTTCTGAGTAAAAAAGTCCTTTGCTACTTTTTACAAAACTCAAAATCAAAAAAGATACTCGAGTTATAAGTTTCAACCAATCAGATTTCTTAGATTTCAAACTCGAATATCTTTTTTGATTTTGATTTTTCTAAAAAGTGGCAAAGGACTTTTTTACGCAGAAAAATATGAAGAATATTTGGGAAAAGTTTGGTCCGTGAATTTGACCCCCACACTTGTTGATAGAGGGCATTTATTATTAAAATTTTTTGCTTAAATAACTTTTTAAATTTTGAGTTTTTCAAAAAATAGCAAAAGAAAAAAAGTCTTAGATTTTCATAAAGAACCTATGGTGTTCGACTGTCACACTTTACTTGGAATACCCTGTATAAATATAAACATATAAATACCCAATCTATAAATAATATAAATATAAAATTTATAATACATACATATATACCATTAAGATCAGCAGGATTTAAAAAACAAGTTTAAAAAAAACTGAAATTCCCCAAAACTCGCACCAAAGCGCTAAAAAACAATAACGCCGCGTCGCGGTCGGGTCTTCGTCTTCCGCATCGTCTTAACGAATTCCCAATTCCACACACCTTGCCTGTGCCCAGCAAAACCCTCCACCAAAACTCACTTGTACTGACTGCCAATCCTGGCTGACTGTTGCTGGAACCTGGCCGACAAACTGGAAAAACTATACTGTCGTTTTCCTTGAGTCGAGCCGTTCTCCAGGTACAACTGCTCGCTCCGATGACGAGCATCCTGCTGCCCCGGGTCCATCAAAATATATGAGCCTTTTGCCGAAATCCCGGCCGGCGGCATAAGTCGAATCCGATCTCAACGACCCCCAAAATTTCCACGATTTTCCTCTTTTCCCATTTGCGACCTCCTCAGAAAAACGCCCCAAAAATTTTCCTCGAAACGTTTCGCGAAAACAACAACAAGAACCAGGGTTTTATTCTCGCGATGTCGTGGAAAACTCGAGTTCTGGGGATTGTCCCAAAACCGGCATTTTCGCCAATTTTCACGGGGTCCGAGGCAGCGTTTTCCGCAGTGCGAGGGAAAGTTCCGAACGTCAAGTTCCTCTGGGTTTTAAGGCAGGGCGTCGGGATGCGCAGTCAGTCCAAGTTGACGGATTCTTTCAAGAGGCACTGGTGAATCGCGAAACTGGGCACCAGAAAATCAACAAGTCAGGCGATGAAAATATACCGAAATTTGCTTAAATGGAAGAGCACGACGCGTGATAAATTATAACAATCATGTAACATGCAAATACTGGCCAACTGGTAACAGTGGCAGTGCACTCTGTGCAGAGGTTCTATATAGCGGATAATGCAGGTTGCGGATTATACTTGAAACCTCCATTTTAGTTTGGGAATTCGAGTGTGTGAGGTATATCTAGTGTATATCTGTGTACAGGTAATTAAATGGGATTACTTTGGAATGCTTTGGAGGTTGTTGGATCTTGATTTTATCAATTTTGGAGCAAAGAAGTTGAAAGAGAGGAAATGTATGTGGTGTTCGTCGGTTGCGTCAGTTGCGTAGAAGCCGACGACAGTTAAACTTGAAAGTTGAGTTTAGTCTACGTTGGTCTCCCGGTGAAAGTAAAGATAGAAATCTGCAAAAGTTGGTATAGTATTTATTGCGCATAAATTTATTGTGAATATAAATTTTTGTGCAGCGGTCGATCGTGCATAATTTTTTGTGTAAATCGAAATTATAGCTTCCTTTTCAAATACAAGAAAATCGTTACAACAATCGATTAAAAATCTGAATCGCGTCCTCATTAATTTCTGTTTTTATAAGAAATGGCAGAATTCTTAGAAGAATCAGAAATTTCTTATCAGCATTCCGTTGTTTATAAAGTTGATATTATAAAAACCTGTTGAAAATTTCGAAATCTTATAAAAAAAAAATTTTAACCTTAAAATATTATCATTGATTAAATACTTATGTATAAAATATTCCACAAAATTTTATTAATAAAACCGTATTAAAAAAATATTAACATTGAAAACGAAGAATAAAGAAGACTCCGGAAATATACCCTGGCGAAAACGGGTGGACGCAATAGCGTCCACCTAAAGTCCACCTTTGGACGTTATTTTTTAAAGCCCTCTATTTGAGAAAAATTAAATTATTTGGCTACTAAAAAATTGTTCCAATACTTCACAAATTTCGCAAATTTTATAATAATCACGGAAATTGTGTCAGACACGTAACCCCGGAATTTTTGTTTTGACATCTGTCAAAGTGCGGGAAATTCAAAAACAGATATATATTTTAGTTTAGCCAAATCATTCACGAAAATTGGATTTTTTTGAAATATGTACATATTGTAGTGTATTCTTGAAAAGGAAAAATTTTGAAATAATATTTCGAAGTAATTACTTATTCAAATAACAAAACCACATATATGTTAACTTGAAATTTTTTAAAAATCTGTGTAATAATTTCAGATAATAATTTTTTTTCAGGTATAATTAACTGCACAAAAAAATTATTTATTATTTTACACTAACTATACGTTTGTAGTCATATATTTTTCTTTTTTTTTTTGATAAAATGGAGGGGTTTCTTAACTGACTGAAAATTTTTCATTTTTAACGAATTGTACATTTAAAATTACTTATCTTCGTTCGGTGAT
>JAPYZL010011234.1:0-11400 GCA_030522825.1 Platygaster orseoliae | reverse complement strand
TTTGGCACAAAACTAGACATGATTACACAAAGAAAAACGTATGTTGTTGTATGAAATCGCTTATGATGTGCATTGATTGATGTGAACAGATGTCGAACTCATACCAAATCAGTAAGACATTTTCATGGTAGGTGGTAATACGCTCACTAACGTTATCTATGAGCAAACAGCGGATTTAAGCTTATACACCTGGTATATTACTATCTTTGCGAAAAAAAAATGTATACACTTCCTTGGCATTATAAGGCCATGGTTTTTTCTTGACTACATCATCATCTACTTGTATCCAACCCTTGGACTGACTTAAATAGAAAAAATAATGTCCGGTCAATATTTCCTTCGCTCCTGTGTGAAAAATTGCACTTGGAACTTTATAAGAACTACCTCTAAATTTTATCACAGTAGTTGGAATGCCTTCAATTGCACATTTTCCAATTTTTTCTAAGGGGCCATTCACATATTACGTAACTCCCTGAGGGAGGAGGGGGGGGGTTGAACGGTTTGTTACGAAGTGTTACGAGGGGGTAGGGTGGGTTCATTGACTGCGTTACGTAACGTCGAACAGATAATAAAATAACTACCAATAGTTAATTTTCTTGAATTTGTTACGTTACAAGGGGGCGGGGGGGGGGTGAAGTTTATTACGTTGTGTTACAACAAGGGGGGGAGGGGTCAAAAAAGTTCGAAAAATGCGTTACGTAATATGTGAACGGCCCTTAATACACCAAAATTAATATAATACATCGATATATCATGAGTTTGACTACTAAAATCACTGGGGTGGATTCCACGTTCATTCGCTGAAACTTATGTTCGCCTCAGCATTTAACAAAACACTCTGCATCGAGTTTCACTCGTTTGCGTGAAACTTCATCGAAAAGTTGATGAAGATTAACAACTAGTTAACTGAATCAAAACTAGGTAAATAAACAAAAGAATTTTTTAAAATTATTGTAGTATCAGTAAAAAATTGTCGTATCGACCAACCCAGTGGTTAGAAAAAGATCTAAATAAATCATGTATCCTCTTTTGAATAAAGTAATTTACTCTTTATTTACTATAAAAGTGGAAAATACAGAAATAAAACATCTTTGACAATTTTTTTTAGCGGCAGAAAAAACGTATTTGTTTCAACGAATACAGCTATTTGACAAAAAAATCTGAGGAGGTCAATTAAAAAATTTTGTTTTCATCAAGATTAATAAATTTTATATTTATCATCACATAATTCACAGAATGAAATAGGTTTGAGAATAAAAAAACAATTTACGCGTGAACATATGGTTATATTAGCCATATCGACAATTCCGATCATTGAAAAAACTTCATAACTACCTGTTTACTTTTAAATGTATTGAAAAACTATGAGTTAACTGAATCAAAACTAGGATGAATAAACAAAACAATTTTAGAAAATTATTAGAGTATCAGAAAAAATATTGTCGTATTGACCAATCCGAGGTTGTTAGGAGCAAATAAAAATAAATCATGTTTCTTCTTTTAAATGAAAAATTAACTATTTATTCACTACAAAAGTAGAAAACACAGAAATAAAACACCTTTGACAATTTTTATGAGTTACAAAAAAAAAAACTTGTTTTGACGAATCCAGTAAAAAAAAAAAAATCCAAGAAGTGTAATTAAAAAATACGTCTCATCGACAAATCTGATCAGTTTGAACTAGTAAAATTATCTTTGATGAATGCGATCTAGTTTCTTACATGTTTTACGTCAGAAATTCACGTTGAATTGATATGAAAATTTTCGTGTCAACGCACCAACACCGGAGTTTTTCTCTCGTTTTCTCTTAGTTGGGGTTGTGATTCTGAAAAATAAAGGAAACAACAAAGAAAAAAGTGCTTTATTCAAGCTTTTCCATTGAAAAACGTTATACTTATCGGATTGTATTACTCTGTCGATCCAAAAAAATAACATCGCACATGCACCAATAAAACTGCCAAATCGGAGTACTTTGAAACTGATACAGAAACAAGTAGCTTATCACTTAAATGTGTCGAATCGGTGATTACTCAAATACATTAATGGGAACCAGATTAAAGCTCTCACGAAGTTAAAAATCGGTAAAAAATTTTTTAGTCACGTGACATTGAAGACATTTTCTGTAAATATAGCTCCGTGGTGCTAGAGCGTGGAGCGCGTGGAGACTCGCTGATGAGCCCTCACCTCTAACCGACTACCGCCAGCTATGATTATCAATGACAAGTTTTATTCACAGTATTTTTTAAATTATTAAAAAACAATATTCTGTAGAATATTGAGATGTTTTTCCCTTGCATTGAGAACTATAAAAACGCATAAATTTCACATTTTAGAAATATAGAATTTTCTGCTTTAAATATCATGATTCTTTAATTTTATTCTCTATAATGAATATTTCTAGACTCTAATAATCTGGCACTTGAAATCGCAAGACTCTAAATAATCTAGATAATCTCATTCAAAATTTTAAATGTAAAAATCACGAAAGTCTATACATATAATAGAAGTTTAAACTTCTAACGTTGCAAAATCAAAAATCGCAGACTCAGCTGGAACTCGTTCCATAATTTGTAACTTGAACTTTTTGTATCCCTGGTTAAAAAATGTACCGTTCTTTGTTTTTGAATTAGAGATGCAAAAAATTTGAAGTTTTGATTTGACTGATTCTGGTTAGATATTATTGAAATAATTTTTTTTTCTTTATATTAAATTTGAAATCGTTTAGTAGTAATAATTAAAAAAAAAAAAAAAATTATATTTTCATCGATATAACTTTAAAATTATACATCTTTTACAATATGTCTTATTAGAGGTGCTATATTTTAGATTCATGAATATAAAGTATTAATAGTTTCGTTTCTATACTCAGCAAACGTAAACCTTGAAATTTCCTAAATATTTAGTACAATAAAACTTCTCATAAATTACTTCAAGTTTTCGCAGATGTCTACGCAAAACGTCAAAGTAGAATAAAAATCCCTGAGAACCTTAATTGTAGATTCTAAAATTAAAAGGTTCAGACTTTTACAGTATACAATTATAGAATAGTACAATATGACATATATTTCTGACATTCTCAATTCCATGTTACAAGATTTTTAAATTCTACGAGAATAAGTTCTGGAGCTCAAAACTCTCCATTATTTACCTTTGTTATTTATTCCTGGAATATCATTGTGAGGAAAAATTAGCTGATCATTTCATTGATTGATTAAAATCTATATCGTAAATTCCAGTGTATAGAATTTCACTATCCCCAAAACTAAGAACAAAATTTCTAAAATACTTAATTATGCAATAATAAATTGCATGACATTTGCAATCCCTCCACCCTCCCCCGAAATAAAAACCTACGTCCAAGAATAATAATACACTAACCTAGTTAAAATTAAGAAAAACACGCTTAAGTTACTAAGAAAAAACACTTAATTTGAGGTTCATTTTAAGAACGTTCTTTTAACACTTGTACAATATGCGGTGCAAACATTGCCGTGCCTGGCGCAGTGTAATTCGCTCGAAAAGCAATTAGTTGGTGGATCACGCAGCGGTCCCAAATTGGAACTGGTCCCCGTTAGCTTTCATGTTTTCTCGTGTTCCCTGCATGTACGCCGCAGCCCCGGCGAAACGGGCACCGCGGATAATTAGTACTTAGAGATGCGGTCGCGAGGTGGATAAGAGCGCCAATCGCGCTTAATGAGCGCTAACGCGAAGAAATCTCGTACATCGTTGCCCCGATCCGACGGGAATCCCGATTCCACTCGACGCCGCGAGAGCGTAATTCGCGGTAATTCGATAATGAGCACGTTACACGACGCTGGCAATATCAAATTTTCGTCGCCTTTATCACCAAACCTGATTGGAAAATTACGCGTTACAATATTCGAGTTTTACACGGAAAGATCATATTTGTTATGTTGCAACCACGAGAATAATACATTTATGAAAATAATAGTACATTGTGTAACAAGGAGTCGTGTTTTGTCGTTTACGGATGAGGACGATGTTTTTTGGACGAGTGGCACATGGCAGCACGCACAACTCGTCCAGAAAACATCGTCCTCGCCCGTGAACGGCAAAATACAGCTCCCCAGTACACAATGTACTATTTATGAATTAAAAAAAAAAACAAGTCATAAAATGTGGGATCGTTTCAGCCGATCCGTCAGAATTGCACAAGTGTATCAACGTTAATTGATATGGCATCGGAAATATTAGCAAGGTACAGACCTCATGCACATGCGATTTAACTATAAGCGAGCGATGTTCGATTCCGGCACGAAAACACATTCGTACCAATTATGGGAGGTAAGTTTCAATGGCCCACTAAGGCATCCCCGGCGAAGAGAGAACCGCGCCTTCAAAGGGCCTCGTCCTCTATTTATTACCCAGCATGGGATCCTCGCCCGATTCTATTTCTCTCTCACTCCCTCTCGTTTCCACCCTCGTTCCTTCTCTCACTCTTCGTTCACCCTTTCGTCCCTCTTCTATACATTACAAATTTAATTAATTTCCGAGTGGCAGGCATTACTCGCTTAGCTTTTTGGGCCCGCAATGAAGATGTTTCAATGTCCTGTTTTCAAGACCCAGGCTATCAAAAACCAAGGACCATTAGTAACAAGCATCATTTTTGCCTTTTTTGACCTTTTTTATTATTATTATCGCGTCGTATCTTCCTTTGTTTCGTTCTTGCCGACGACCATTTTTGTGCTTTGGTTGTAGAATTGCGTAGTTGTGGGTCGCATGTTAATTTTTCTGATAGGAAGGAAAGAAAATCTGATCAAGATAAAAATCATGAATTAGAATAATGAGATTGTCAATTTTTTTAAAGGCTACAATGAGGAACAATAATTATACAAAGGTAAATTTGAATTTGTTGTTCAGTGGTCAAGCTTCGAGATTTTTTCAGCGGAGATGACGCTTTGAAATTCTAGAGAATTCAGTAAGTTTGTTTGTACTTTCGTCCATTTTTTTATGATTTCCGTAATTCTAGAAATGTTTTGTTAAATGAAGTTAATTACGAATAATAAATTTTTGGTGATATTGAGAGTATAGCAAATGTTTCTTCAGATAATCCTCAAAGTAGGATGTTAATAAATAAATAATAAGTTTGTCTGATAATCGGCCGCCGAAACTCTATTCATCTACTTGCTGATTTAAAATCAAAGATGACGAATTCAAATTTATTTGGACACAAAAAGCATTAAAAGTAATATGAATCAAGACTTTAAAAATTGAATTCTACGTTGAGATAAAAATGAGATAAGTTTTTTCTCAATTTTTTCAATCTTGCTAAAAACAAGCTACAGAAAAAAAATTCAGGGCCTAGAAGAAGTCATGGAAAAATCCTAATTGCCTCACTTAATTATGGTCCACTAATGAGTTCCCGAAAGTATCGAGAGTCCTACGTTACGAAATTAGTCTGACCCGGCGCGGCGTGGTAAAAAATAGTACGTACATTTCAGGGCAGTAAATCACGGAAAGTAGCGCCAAAAGCTCATGAAGCCGAAAAATTTTTTGGATGAAGACTCGTATCGATATGGGTGAAAAAAGGTCATTAGAGAAGAATCCTGAGTATGAAAATAAATTACTTACCCAGAAACATGAACCGAATAGATGACTTCGTTCATTTTGGCAAAGGCTTTCGACAATAAATCATTGTTTCACGTTTTTCAATGGCATAAATTGTTGTTCAATTTCATGAAAACTTCAAGAAGGTATTTCATGCAAATGTAGATGAGTTATTTATAATTATTATGACAATTATTAAGAGAGAATAATAACTTACATATTATTCAACGTGAAAAAATGTTTCGTAACCAAGATATTCGGAAAAATATTATTCAATCAACAAATATTTATTACTAGCGTAAAATTAATAATGAAAATTATGAATAATTATATTTATACAGATAAATTATAAATAAAACCTAAAATTATTTAAAAGTTATCTTATCTTAAAGCGCATACAAATAAAAATATTCATAATTTCAAATATTAAAAAAAAAAGTTTTTTCGAAAATATTGTATCATAACTGACAGAAACATTTTCAATATATTTCTGAAAATTTACAAACAGTATGTTATGGTTTTGGTTATTTTTACATGATCGATTTATAAATATGAGCTCTTCTTACTTAATTAGGAAATTATAAGAAACATTCAAAGACTCGAAAAATTGTCCTTCATCCATAAAAATTTTACTGATATTTCAGATGAAAAGTTGAGAATTTTTATATAAACACTAAATGTATTCTTCACATAGAATTTCGAAAGATATGAAAAAAAGTTCCTAATTTTCTACACTAAGAGAAGAAATAGATATATATTTGCCCCAAACGTATAACACTTTTGATCAAATATAATTTGGTAACTGTCAAAAAATTATATTTATTTAAAAGCGTCATACGTTTGGAGCAAATATATATCTATTTCGCCTTATCGGAAAATACATATGTTAATAGTTAACATTTCTTCTCTCAGTGTACATTATTTCATTTCGCAACATTTATTTGATTATTTATTTACGATTAATACATTAGTTTATACTCATACTTTTTTTTATTTCATAAACAAACAAAAAAAGAAAGCGATAGTTCCCATCAAAATTTTTATCATGTAAAAATCAAACGTTATGCATAACGTTGAAAAAATATATGATGTTACGTTTTTGTAAAAATTGTTGATTTTCGAAAAATAAACTTGTGAGAAAGTACTAGATAAAAACTATGAAAAGTAATTGAAATAATGCAAACTTGTTGAAAAACCAACTTTGTATTTCAGAGTAGATTGAAAAAACATCATAATATTTTCGCATAATATTCAAAAAATAGATTATAAACATATTTTCATCATAAATCAATTTTAGTGACTTTAACTGAGATTCCATCGTTCTTTTAAATTAAAATTAACGTAAAATATAACGTTTTTTGAAATTTTCAAAAAAAGATTTTTCAGCATAATGAACAACATACTCCATTTTTGCATTTCAATAGTGAAAACTAAAAATATTCATTTTTTATTTCCTTTTTTTCGATTATATTTAAACAATTAATAATTTAAAAATAACCATTATTACTAATATTCATATTATAAATAATAGCACATACTTAATAATCTGTGATTCAATAATCCCATACTTCATTTCATTTATTCAAATTGTAGAAAATAAAAATTGAAATATTGCAATCAAGTCACAAAAACAGCAGTTCACTGCCTTAATGGTGTTTATTTTTGTAAAACTGCAAGATAATTGAAGAATACAAAATAATTCAGGAAACAATTGTGAATTTGTAAAATTCGAACATTTAGACGGAAAAATGATAATTTATAATGTAAAAAAATCAGAGTTTTACCTCTTACTAAAGCATTTTCTCTATATGCATGAGAATTGGGAAACTACATTTATCATGTATTATCTACAAACATATTCAATATTTTGGGAAAAAAATGCAATTGAGTTTTTCAAAAACATAATACACGACACAACCTTCACAATCGATGTTAAAGAAGACATCAATGACTCATTAATCGGATTACACGATTTTGCATTTTCAGAAAATATTGATCAATGAGTAGTTAAAAAAGAAATTGCGAATGTATTTTTTTTTTGTTGATATAATACATTGGATTCAAACACCCTGGTTTCTCATTTTTTAAATTCATTTGTGATTCTGCAAAAACGTATTTGCAATTCATATTAAAACTATTATGTGTTAAGAATTGATGTACATGTAGGTATTCAATGCTCTACATGACTGCTTTTTTGTTTGAAAAAAAAGTTATTCCTAACAATAACAATAATCGATTCGTATTTTGTGTGTATGCGTGTATGCGAAAGTGTTAAATAAATTGCAAAATCCTTTTTATTTTCTTGTTATCCAAATTTCCATAAAAAGAAATAAAAATTTATCGTACTGCCAATTTATTCATACCATGACAAAAATCTATTAAAAATAAAAAACCTCTGCATCGTTTGATTAAGCAATTCATTTTTATACAAAAAGATTGAGAAAGATACTAAGGTCATTAACTATTTGAAAATTGTCTTCAGCGAGAAATAGAATTGATGAAATGGTGAATGTGATAGCCGAATTTCGCCTTTCATTAAGCCTATTATCTGACAAGTTCCACTCCACGGGATAAACATTACTTCTTTTTATTTTTTGCTTTCGGGCCTGAGATCACCAGGTGGAACGAAATTGACCGTGGTGGTCCAATTTGTCTTTTCATTTCATGATGTTACGAGCTCATCGTTAATAACTCCTTCTTCGGATCATTAATTCCGTTATCCTCTCGAGTTAAGAAAGCTATCATTGTGCGATTCGAGGATCCATGGATCGTTATCGTCACCATCAAGATCTTTGTACTAGATCATGATCGATAAACGCGTGTACTTGGTACGATTTCCTGGAAATTCAGCCGCTTTTTATGGTACCTTTTGTCCTCGTTTTTCATACTGGATTCCTATATAAATATAAAATATTTTAAGAATGTCAAATTCAAAGAATGAATTCATTCAAAGAATGAAAATCAAAAGATTGTCAAATGGAGACAATGTTTCTTGCCTACTCTTCTGATTGACCACGAGGTAGATTTTCTTTAATATTCATATCCCACAAAATAATGGTTTAAATCCAGGAAATCGAAATTTTTCACATCGAAGCCTTTATTCTTAGCCATTATCGTAGAAATCTTGAATTGATCGTAAATTATGCAACTGCCTAGACAGATTGTTGTGACATGCGCGCGTGATAGCTTATCGAAATACTCAATTAATTGAGCAAAGTCTTTGAATAATCGTTTCGTCATTATTTAATCATTGTATGCACAAGGCACAGAAGAGCGTAAACATAATTAGCGTCAATATGCAAACATAGCGGAATTAGCGATTAAACTATAAAGATAAAAGGTCGCGGGGTGAGCGAAAATAACCTCTACAATGTAACGATTTCTCGGAAACTCGCATCATCTACATTTTCGAAATTCGTTCATGAGTTCGTTGTACCTTTAATTATAAAAAAATTTTTTTAAAAGAAGCTTTTTTAGACAAATTAAAACAATTTTCGGTTCTTCCGTACGAATTTGAAAACCCGTAATCTTTCGACTTTCGACACGATTCATTAAAAAACCGGAGTCACAGAGATTATCCAAAATAAAATTGAGCGCGATAAAAAAGCAGATAACTCGCTTAATTTCGGGCTGATAACATTTTTTTTGGGAAATCATGTAGCAACGTTGTCACGATTTCATAAGACGAGGAGTGATTTACCCCGAAGATTTTTAGCCGTGCATTACAAATTGCTTATCGTCTTGGCGTTGGCGTCTTATCTTCGTTGACCCTTTTCGTGACTTTTTTCGTTTTGTATCAATGAATTAGTCCCTGGGACATCAATTTTCGTCGATTCGACGCGTTTTTCTTTTGAGGCGATCGCTTCAATCATAAATCCACGTCGACAGATAACTCGCTGAAATCCCGGCCCCACGGTCAATTTATTGCGGCTCTGTATTAGCAAAAAATACGGATTTATACTGGGGGCGCGCGAGAACAGAATGACAGGAATCCCTTTTCACGCTTTTTCGCCATTTTTGAATTGAGAGCAAATAAAAAAAATTAATCACTTCCATTTATCATGAAGATATAAATTATTAATAGTTTTAACAATTTTTATGTAATTTTTTTTTCTGGACAATGTTCTTTCCCCACAATAAATGATTCAAACTTTTGCTATATTTATGTAGCTTCACAATAAAAAATCATCTTACTTTTTTGAGTTTTAATCTGTGGCGTTAGCGTTTTTCTGGGTCGCTCAAAATTAATTGTTCAAGATTATGGATGTCCACAGTGTTTGTTGGGGAAGTTTCATAAGCAAAGATTAATTTATTCTTATCTGTGACCTCAATTACATCTTAGATCGTATGGTTTCTTTTTTTTTAAGTGTACATGGGAGAGCTGGAATAGAATGTTTCAGGACTATGAAAAGATGATACGAAAAAACACAAAGTTCTAGGTATAATAAACAATGTATCATCTGGAAATAGAGTTTTCTCAAGTTTCACCTAGAAAAAAAGCAGAATATTTATCATTTTCTTCTTTTATTGTGAGTAATGATTTCAAAAAAATCAGTGTTGTCTCCAACATCAAAATTTAGTATCATCATTGACGTTCTGACTTTTTTGAAAAAATCTCTAATACTTTGGATTGTTTGGTATACTATTTGTCTTTTGACAAACATACCGAAATGTAGGAAAATAAATTAATACAATGTTACTTCAATGACTTTTTTCTCTGGTGTCAAAAATGTCAAAAATGATCACTTCAATACATAAAAATACTGGAATTTGAAAGCTTGACTTTTTGCAAAACTTTTTTCCATTTTTACTATTAGGATGCAAACATAAGCAATGGATTTTTACAGTTGACATTACTAAATTTTTCAGTAATAAATTTTAGTCATCACTGAGAAATAAATTTAATCCACTATTGTATTGAATTGAAGAAAATATCATTAGCAATTTACATTTTTCTAATAATTTTTATGTCATCAAATAAATTTCGTTTAAAATTAGTCTTTTCATGTCAAGTGATTTTTATAATTTCAAATGAAGTTCAAAAAATCTTGTATATAACATTTCTACTACTGAAAATCTTTCATGAAATTTCCGAGGATGAAAATACGGTGTCATAACTGAATATCTTACAATAGTAGCATTATTTCCAACATTCTTTTTTATTGCAAATTATCATATTTCTCAAGGGAAGCTTTCATAATGATAAAATTTTTTGTTGAAGAAGAGATATTTTTCAGTTTTTTTTACAGTTCTATATATTGAATTTTTTTTCCTTATGTAACGAAAAAAGATTTCGTTGTTATGTTATTTACAGTACTAGTGATTTTGCAATATAGAATCCAAATTAATATGTATAGAAATTGATTTCTCTATGACTAGAAAGCTTTGTATTTTGATTTGTTTGAATAATTTTTATGTTCTTAACTCAAAAATTTTCATCTTTGACTGTATGGTAAAATCTACTACGTGCACATGTGAAAGCTCAAAATCTTATTTCTATTTTTTTTTATCTTCCAGGTGAAAAATATTGAAAAATTTTAATTAGTATAGGTATTAGCATCACTTATGGTTCTAGATTTGGTTTTGATATTCTTCAAATTTTGATATGTTTCAGTTTTATTAACTTTTGTAAACCTTTTTTCATGTTTTGCAAGGGTAAAAAATACTTTTTTCCCATGCATCCGTAAAAAAGGCCAGTTTATTTCCATGGAATGCTAGAACAAAAGCCTCTTTTTGGAGTACTCGGAAATCAGCAGGAAATATCAACAAAAACCCTGGAAAACATTCATTAATCACGGATCAGGCAACTTTCTTCCCTGTGATCCGGGATTT
>JAPYZL010011216.1:0-20469 GCA_030522825.1 Platygaster orseoliae | reverse complement strand
ATCAATCTGAAATGCAATGCTTGCAAGTCTAATAACTAGTGGTCATTCTGGTGCATTTCAAGTAAATTGCCCAATCGCAGACGTTGCAAGTGTTTAGTCCTTACATTTTGCATAAACAATCATAAAGTATGATATAACATCAAACAAATGAAGTTAACTCGTTGAATGCCGAAAAATGGGTGGCTCACAACTCCCCGCCAAAAATGTCTCATAATTCCTCGAACCCCTCTTTTTACAAAATGGCTGCAAATAAATTACGCAACGCTAAGTTCATGCATAATTTCTTTTTTGTTTCAAAAGCTTGAAGTCACATGACACGTTCACTGATCATTAAAAAATTAGCTTGTCATGAGACAAGTCGATAACAGTTGTTAGAAGCTACCATGATTAACTAGGGAAAAAAATATGGCACTGGCTCACGATTCCACGTGGCTCATAATACCCCGGTCTCCCCTAGTTTTTTAATACATACTTTCTAAGTTGTTCACTTTTTTATGAAAAAAAAAATTATGATGCATATTCATCTATAAAAAATTTTTGAACGTTTTCTGAAATTTCATGGATTTTTCCAAGTTTTTTTTTTATTTTTTAAAACTTTCGAAATTTGAGACATAAAAAAAACTTTACAACTTTCATAAAATATTACCTCACTCATCAAAATTTTGCACCCTATTCGAGTTTTGCAAATTTTCATTATAAAATGGAAGAACACTATCATTCAAATATCGGCAAAAGAATGATAATGAACACAATCTACGCAGAAAATGAACATTATCCGAAATTTTCTAGATTCTCTGGAAATGAATTCGCCAAATTTCAAACATGAAAAAAATTTTTTTCAACTTTTAAAATTTATAAAAATTTTTGAAATTAATTAGGTATGTCATAATTTGTAAATAGTTTTCGAGTTTTCTATGTTTTCTTTCAAGATGAAAAAAACTTACAGATTTCAAAGAAATATGATACTGAACACAATCTACGAGATTTTTTGAAACTAGTGGCAATTTTCAAAATTTACAATATTTGTTTCTTATTCAAAGGATCAAAATTTGAATCATAACATAAACTAAAACTTTGAATACTTGATGATTATATGTTCAACTCATTTTTTAAGATTTTCATTCAAAAAAAAATCATGCACATTTCGAAGGAATTTTTCATTTATTAAGAAGAAATAACCCATAAAAATTAACAATGTATAAATACAGTCTTACGAGTAATTTTTCATTTACTCTTATCGATATTATAAATACACACGGAGCAACAAAACATTGAAACAATTTACAAATTTTCTATTCAAATTCATATTGCTTATTCCCATAAATCGACCGTTCACACTCGCTCATTAAGCATCTGATTTAACTAAAATCATCACATAAACATCCACAAAATAACTAAACATTACAAAAACAACAAAACCTTCCTTCCCACTCTCATTAAAAAAACCTACTAATACCAACTTTCCACCAAACTTTATTTACATCACAAACCCATCAACCATCACTTCCATCATAAGGCAAACTCCCAAAAAGATCAACAACATCTTCATCTCTTCGCTCTTCAACTTCCTTCGCAACGTTACACTCTCTAACCCCCGAATCTTGACAATCCTGGGGAATATAAATTCTATCTCTCGTCGCCAACAACTCTTCTCCAAGTTCAATCTTCTGCATATCCAACCACCTCTTCGCAACCTCGTAATCCTTACATTTACGGTACACCAAACAATGCATGTGGGGCAACTTCTCATATTTGATTCTCATAAAACCGAGTCGCGATAAGACGAGTCTCCAAGATTTCATGAATTTCGCATTGGCTCCGGCGTGCTTCGAATCGGGGGTCGCGATAACGAGGATCCCTTCGGGTTTTAAGAGATCGCGCGCTTTCTCGCAGCTTCGGAAACGCTGAAAAGGACACGGCAAGTACTCCAGGAACAAAGAAAATACGACGGCGTCAAAGGAGCTCGCCGCTAATCGAATCAAAGAGGTTTTATCAGCGGAAACTTGGCTTTCGCTGGCTACCGGGACGCGGAGAAAATCGCACTGGAAGACCGTGTCGTCGGATGGGGCCAAATCAATGGCCGTTACTTGGAACGTATCGAGATGGCGAAAGGGATTATAACAACTTCCGACGTCGAGCATCTTAACTTGGGCAACGACGTTAGCGCACTTTTCGCTCTCAATCCCGGCATTATTTGACTCGGTGATTTTCAGTGAGTTATTTTGCCCATTCAACCTGGATTTTATAATTGCCTCGCGCTGATTCGAGTGCTCTCTACCTCCCTCGAAGAAGTAGTTTTTGCACTGGTTCGCTATCCACTCGATTCTACAGCGGACGCCTTTTCTTGTGCCATTAGCCGGCGCCCAATGCCCGGTAGCGAGCTTTTTCATGGACTGCGCGTAAGACTGGAATAATATTGGTCTGTTGATGAGGGTGCAATCGTCAGGATAAGGATTCCAACTCAAGATTTTTTAAATATCAGGGGATTTATTTCGTATTAGATACCGAGAGAAAAATTTAGTATACTGAGAAAAACGTTTATTCGTATCAAATAAGATTCGTTTATAGTTAACAAATCTCATATTTGGATACAAGCAAATAAATATCGTTTTTGGTCAAAGAAGCAACTTATTTGAGTCGTTGTGTTGCTTCAGATGCATTATTTGTTAAGTTAAGAAAACTGTCTTTGGTTTAGAATGTGATTTGGTAACTATCAACAAATCTGTATTTAAGCTAAAGGTATCTATTTAAAATCCAAGCAAATAAACGTAACATATAGAAACTAACTCAAATTAAATGTTAACGAATCTGATTTTGATAGAAACTATCGTATGTTATCCGTGATTAAATTGTTGTCAAATGTTTG
This sequence comes from Platygaster orseoliae, assembly GCA_030522825.1. Taxonomy (NCBI): domain Eukaryota; kingdom Metazoa; phylum Arthropoda; class Insecta; order Hymenoptera; family Platygastridae; genus Platygaster; species Platygaster orseoliae. Next base: position 17,603 of record JAPYZL010011216.1, on the reverse strand, counting down.
ACAATTTTAAATGCAGTAATGTTCATTTTTAATCAACCGGAAAATTTTCATTGCATGTGGAATTACACGTGATTGTGATTTTTTGAACGACTTGAGTGTATTTTTCGTTGAATACTGATTTTTTTAGCGTATCGTCGTAAATTTATGGAAATATAAGCTCGATTATTTGTGGCACAACGAATAAATTTACTAATCTGCGTATTTATGAACGTGGTGTTTCTCGGACAAAAATTCGAGATCCTACGATTTTATTATTTCACCAGAGTTGATTTTTTGAACAATAAATTGCATTGAACGACATTGCATTGGTTCCTTTTTCGTTCATTTTTTTAACAAGTAAGGTAAATAAACAACTTCTTTATTAGGGAACTAGGATTTTTTATGTCGAGTGCAAGTGTCATTTTCGAAGTTATTTTTATGCTTAATTTTCTTTGAATTTATAGTTTTACAAAAAATGGTTTGATCAATGAATTTTTTTTTTTTTTTTTAATAAAGAAGGATATCTTTTCGAAAAAATATTCTATAGCTTAATAAATTTTTCAAATTTTTGATAATCATGAAAACAAAAAAAATGAAAATTGCTTGACTCAAAAGTTTTCATACTGCGAGAGTTCTTTCTTTTTTTTTATATGACAATTTTTTTTTATTGTTAACGTTTCATTTTGAAATTTTTTGGATATGTGTGATTATGTTTTGAATTATACAAATCAGCAGGGTAAATTGTTGTTAAAAAGGAAATTAGATTCATATATTTACATTTGATTTATGGCTTGAAAAATTGAATAATACTTATTTATAATAAACAAAATATTTGTTATGAAAAAACTCATGAAAGAACAGGTGCAATATTAAAACTAACGAGGAGAAAATTTGTTCATTTTTTCTATGATAATGGATATATGAAGCTTTATAACTTTTTTTCTCTGAAAATGAAGTCTTACTAATGAACACAAGGAAAAATTTTAATAATCGAACCATTTTTGTGAAATTACAGAATTCAAAGAAAAATAAAGTGTAAAAGCAACTGCAAAAATGGCACTCCTAAACAACGAACTTCCTCCAATGGAGATCAATACTAAATATTTTTTATTTAACTAATACGTTGAAAACAACTAATACAAAGTCTAAAAATTCTTCAATTTTCCTTTAAAAATGACGAGTACAATAAAACTTTCTCAAAAAAATGAAATTTTGATTTTTTTCTATCAGAACGCTATTTTTCAAAAATGAAAAAGTGGGAATTGCAGAAAATCAACCTTTCATCGCATATTTTTCAAAATTCCTATGACGGAAAAATCAAAACTAAAGTGTAAGAAAAAATCCATGTATCATAGATTTCAATATAGATAAAAAAAATTTTCCATGCAAAATAACAACACCCAACCTGAATTACCCGAAAAATTCAAGCTGAAATGACCCTACAATAGAATATTCAACTTGTTTTCAATGAAAACCCCGAAGCGTGTCAGAAACTTGGTATTCCAAAACGGGTTTCAAAGTTTTTCAAGTGCTTCGCTGCATAGAATCTGGGCACAATTAGCATTTGATTGACTAGTAAGATCGTTGCACGCGATTATTGGGCACTCACTTTGATTGCAGCGCACCCTTGACTTTGTGCACAGCGGTGCCGGGTTACTCAACAGTTCGTAAAACCACCGGGAACCCTTCAAAGCCACTAGAGACTGGTTTATCAATATCGCTGCGTCTCATTGATGCGACAAGAATTTCGGGAACGTTTTGTACTTCGGGACGTATAAATTCGTTCGTGCGTCACTAATTACCTACGTTTCATTTCAATGATTACCAGACCATCGTTTGAGCTCACACGATCTAACAATTATTACTAATCGTTCCAATATCATTTTATTATTATCTTTGGTATTCGCGAATTCGGAAATGCAAGAAGGTTTTTATTATATTGTTTGTGTGCTTTGTTTGGGGTTGTCGGCGTTTGTTTGAATCAATTATTAAATCATGGAACGAAATCTGAATCACGTGCTATAAAGGTTTAATGAGTAAACATTCAATCAGCAAGAAATTGTGTACTGCAGTTATAAAGACTTGGCATATATTTTGTGATTGTTAATAGTATGTGAGCGTGTAGACCTGTTTGCAATAAAATCTGGTGCGGGGTTGAAATATTCGTGATAGCGGGTATTTGATTATTTATAATGTTTTTTTGATGAGGCACATTCAGTGACAACCTCAAAGTCACAATGGTTAAAAATCTGCTTTCTTAACTACTGATACAACTTTTTTCTATTATTATTTAATATGTTTTTGAATTTTGGGACTTCAACTTACTCATGCTTGATTAAAAATAACCCTAGATTATTTATTTAGATTTTTCATCTTTAATCATTCAATTATTATCAAAATTTTTGATAACGAATTTTCAAATATTTTATTTTAAAATGAGTAGATAATTTTTCCATTCAATGTTATGAATTTAAAAATTTTGGAATCTCAACTTACTTATGTTTGGTTAAAAATAACCCTAGATTACGTAATTAGATCTTTTATTTTTGATCATTCAATAAAGACAATTTTTGACTACGAATTTTCAAATATTTTATTTAAAAATGCATGAATTATCCAATGCATGTGTTTTATAATTTATCATACCAAATATTTTATTTCTGTAATTTCACACTGAGAAAATTAACAAGGATTTATTTTCATAAGTTATATTAAAATTCGGTGTATCAAGCATATTTAATATAACCTATGGAAATAAATGCTTTTGAATTTTCTTAGAGTAAGTTTACATAATATTTAAAAGATTTTATTTTTTTGCTGTTGAAGCTGGATTCTTCATAGTCAAAATTAAAAAATTGGAAGTTGAAAATGCTTGCGATTCTAATCTGAGTATTAATGATTTTTGAATCGCAATAATTTACATCAGAGATGTCCGATATATTGATTAAAAAATTTTTGAACTAAGAAATTCAAATATTTAAAATCATCAGATTGTAATTTCCTAACTGATAGATTTTTTATTTGAATTATTATGATTAAATTTTTTAGAATTTTCATCAGAATTACATTATTATTTTAAAGTTATTTGAATAATTGATTACACATAAATTATTTTATCATGATTATTAGGGGAGAGCGGGGCGAATCGTGACACGATGAAAAATTTGTTTTGTACAAATTTCAAAATTACCGGCAGATAAAAAATTTCCCGCCGGAATGTAGATAGCTTTTAACGCCTTCTATCCTTTAAAAAAGTTAGAGATTTCAATCTACTTTATTTCGTTGTCAGAGGTTAAAAAACCGTTTTGTAGCTAGCAAAGTAATTTTTCACTTTTTGTGTAATTTTGTCCCTGCAAAAATCGAGTTGCAGCAAAATATGAAAAGGTAGGTTTTTTATGATCCTTAGACGATCATGAATACTATATTTAACTTACATTAATGCATCTTTTTATGAAAAATTTTTTTCGTACTACTGATAATGGAAAAACACAACGGGGCGATTCGTGACACGGGTCACGGGGCGAATCGTGACCAGATTTAAAGTGAATGTCCAGTTTGTGAGCAGGTCCCAATTAGTACCAAATTTCAATATAAATTCGAACATGCCCAAAACCATCGAAATTCATCAGCTGATGATTCCTATATATACATAAATATACAATATACTGATATACTGGGTGGTCTAGTTTGAACAAGTCAAAATTGAACAAAATTCGTTTTATATTTTTCTGAGTAGAAAAGTCCTTTGCCACTTTTCACAAAAATCAAAATAAAAAAAATTCGAGTTTGAAGTTTTTTAGTATCAAGAAAAGTCATTTAAACAAATGGAAAATCTGTATAAATGACCATTGACCAGGTGTCACGATTCGCCCCGCTACCGGGGTAAATCGTTACACAATACACTATAAAATAATTCACGATTTATTCAAGTAGTATGACAGTTTGAGAGACAAACGAAAAAAAATACATAGATACTAAAGGGATGAGGATAAAATAACCACTTTCACTTTTTTTTATCTTCAATTATAAAGCGGGAAAAAATTCTTGAACGAAAACTGTCACGATTTGCCCCGCTCTCCCCTATGCTTATTTTGCTATTATAATAAAATTCTGAGTACCAAAAAATGATTGTTTTCAATAAAGTTATATAAATAATCAATTTTATAGAAGTTATTTAAATTGCAGTTTATTAATTATATTTTTATGAATATTGTACCTGTTTTGCTTTTCTGATTCTTAAAGTTTGAATATTCAAATTCTCTCAAATTGCTGCATTAAAATTCTTGCAAGTTTTAACTTATAAACTAAAAGTCCTACCTGCAGGAAAAAAAGGGGTTAATTTCAAGATCCAAAACAGAAAATCATTGACCTAACTAATTTAAATTAATTTATTTTGGAATTCGCATTAAAAATTTTTTTAGTTGTTAATCGTATAATTAAAATTTAAAATGTTTTCATTTTCCACAATGAAATTCTGATTGTCAATAGCTAAACCGCCGATAAAAAACACCAGATTGCAATTTTTTAATCAATTTATTTTTTATTTATTTTGTTATTTTTATTAAATCATTGATTTCACATTTATTATTGAAATTAGTTCTTCTAAATTATTGTATCATAATTTAAAAAAAAATCATCATTTTCATTGAAATTTTAAGAATTATGTTTAAATCGTATTTTTGTAAAAATATCAGGTCTGTTTTGCTCTTCTAATTGTCAAAGTTAGAATATTAAAATTTAAACTTGCTATCTTTTGAACTCCATTCTTCAAATTATTTCGAGTTGTAATTTCTGAAATAAAATTCCTACCTACTCAATTTTAATATGTGTTAATCTCAAGATCTAAAACAAAAAATCATAAACCTAAGAAATATAATCTATTCATTTTTGGAATTAGCAATCCAATTTTTCCTAGTTATGGATTAGAAAATTCAAATTCTCAAATGTCAAAAAAATAGCCAAATTGCAATTTCTTAATTAATACATTTTTTACTTAAATTGTTACATTTATTCAATTAGTGATTTTACATTTATTATTAAAATCAATACTTACAAATTATTTAATCATAATTCTCAAAAAAAAAAAAAAAAAAAAATCACCGTTTGTATTAAAAATTTAAGAATTATGTTTCAATTGTATTTTTGTAGAAATATCACATCTGTTTTGCTCTTCTAATTTTCAAAGTTAGAATATTAAAATTTAAACTCGTTTTCTTTTAAACTCTATTCTTCAAATTTGTTCAAGTTTTAATTTCTGAACTAAAACTCATATCTACATAATTTTAATATGTGTTGATCTCAAGATCTAAAACAAAAAATCATTAGGTAACCCAAGAAGTTCAATCTATTCATTTTTGAAGTTTGCTATCCAATTTTTCCTAGTTATGGATTAGAAAATTCAAATTCTCAAATGTCAAAAAAATCACCAGATTGCAATTTTTTCATCAATAATTTTTTTACTTAATTTGTTACTTTTATTAAATTTTTGATTTCACATACATTATTAAAATTAGTTCTTATAAATTATTTAATCATAATTATCAACATAAAAATCGTTGTTTCAACATAAACATAAATATAAAATACATAAAAATAAAAAATTAATAAACATAAATCAACATAAAACTCATTGTTTTTATTGAAATTTGAAGAATTATATTTTATTAACTATTTTCGTAGAAATGTCATGCCTGTTTTGCTTTTTTTAATTTTCAAAGTTAGAACATTGAAATATAAACTTGCATTCGTTTAAATTTCATTTTGATAATTTTTTGAGTTTTAATTTCTGAACTGAAATTCCGACCTACACAATTTTAATGTGTTAATCTCAAGATCCAGATAAAAAATCAATAACCCAAAAATTCCAAGTTATGGATTAGAAAATTTAAATTCTCGAACATTTCCATTTTCCATTATGAAATTCTTGTTGTCAACAGTTAAACAGTTTTTCGTCTGATAAAAATTATACTCGGTGATTTATAATTAAAAATTACAATTTCGAATTAATAAGTTTATAATCATTAAAACAAAATGCAATGTTTTCAAAGTTTATTTCAATTTTTCAATAGTTGAGTTCAAAAATCGAAGTTGAAAATTAAAAAATTAAACTAAAACTTTTAATCAATAAAAATAGCAGTTAATTAAAAAATAAATTCAGTATTTCAGATATTAAAAAAAAATGTACCTGCAAAACCTCACTCTTTGCAATGTGACGATGCCAAGCTTCTTCGGCTCCATAAATTCCAGCCTCTTTTCTCAGATTTACGTGGGTGTTTTTCACGTATTCTGCAAGATTTTTCTGCTCCTCTGCAATTTCGGTGCCTCGATCCATGTCAGCAATACTGATTTTTCACAACTGTTTACTACACTTAATAAGTAAATATTGTCAATTGTCACACTGTGTTGTATTTATACACAGTAAACACGCACGCAACGAAAGCAGCCGACAGCCGGTTGTTGCTAGGCAACGGACCAGCAGTGCCGCCATATTGACGAACCTGCCCGAACTTTGTCGAGCAAACCCGAATGCAGCAATAACAGTACACATTTTACACGATTCACTCATCAGTTGATTGAAATCGGTTATTCGGAAAAAGCTAATTGATTTTTTTACTTGGCAGTTTTCCCCGCGTTATTTCGGTTCGGTTTTTATACGTTTAAAAATGCTGTTGTACGCACTTGTGTGTTGCAACGTGTTGTGATATTGTGACGGCTGTGATCCTCGATCAACGAAATTCAAAATGTCGGTTGGTTTAAAAATTTTTAAGTTTTTAAGTTACGATAAGAAAATGTACATTATGATATATTTATTTATTATTGTATGAATCATTAATATTATTATATTGTTTATATTGTAAACATTATGTGTCAATAGATTTATAGTCTAATGATTTACAGAAAATACAATTTTTTTATTAATTTTCATTATTTTATAAGATAGCTTGTATTTTTGTGATTCTCCAACTTTTTCGGTTTTCATACAATTTGAAACTTTTTTTAGTATTTTCTTGAATTTTTATAATATTGATTTTTGGAGTTCAATCCTCTAGTAATCAAAATTTGGAAAATATTCAGTATTTTCAAGAATTTTTGTACAAATTTTTTGTTCACGTAAATTTTTTGAATATTTTAGTAATTTTCTTTAATCAATATTTTTAGTATTTTTAGTATTTTTCATTATTTTAAAATTCTTGTGAAATTTCCAAGTATTTTATTTGATTTTTAAATTCTTATTATTTCTTATTCTTTTTTAACACTTTTTATTTCTTTACTTTTGAATTCTTTTAACTTTCAAATCCTTGTAATTTTTTATTTGGTTTTTATTGTTATTTCTTATAAAGTTTGGTGTTCCTTTTTCATTTGTCTTTTAGCCTGCACATGACTAATATTATACGAAAAAAAAAATTTTTTTTTTGATACCTTTTAATGTACATACTACTTGTGTTGTTATCAAGAAATTGAGAGAATTTATTCAGAGAAATTTCACATGTCTTCTTGATATTCGTCACATTTTTTTCTGACTCAAAGAAAAATTTATTTGATGACGAAGTTCTTGTAAATAATTTTTTTTACAGTAATCGTCATATTTCTTGTACTCCAAAAATTTTGAATTCTTCCATAGGTTCAAAAATATCGTGATATTTTATGCACTTCGAAATTTTTTCGAAAGCATCATTAATTTATAACGGAAAACTTTACACAGGTTCAAATTTCATTTTTTCAAATCAAATTTTAGAGATCTTTTTCGTTTTATTCCATTAAAGAATGATTCCAGAATCGAGCACAATTTGAGACAAAAAAGTCTTTTAAATTGTTTCGAAGAGTATATTTTTAAAGTTAACTTTCGTACATAAATTTTTATTTGATTATTGCAGATCTAATAAACTTTGATAATCTCAAAAAATGTAGATCTGAAGAATTTTTCCAATCAATTAAAAAAAAATTAAATAACAAACTCAATGTTCTCGTAATTAACTCGCAACAAACGCATGACATATTTTTTTTATTCGTCCTCTTTATTATAAATTTCTTCAAACAATGAAAACTGTGAAAACAAGAAATTTTTAACATTAAAAATACAAAATGCAACAGCACTGTAAAAAGTCAATCTTCTTTTAAAATGCAACAAAATTAAGATGAAACTTGAAATCCAAATAGTATCTCAAATTATGTGCTTGAAGTTTTAAACATTTTAGAAATAAACGAATATGATGAAAATTCATTTTTCAGCTTCACCTAAAATTGAAGTAAAAATAAGTAAATAATGTTTGATAATAATTGTTTAATTTCAGGAACTATTCATCACTTTAACTAATAAAAGTAATGGGAACAATTTTTTTCTATTTCGTTTATTTTTAAACATTAGGAACATTCTTAAATGAAGTTCATCTTTGAATTTATTTTCAAGCAAGCAAGTCTTTTATTAATAAAAGTAATTGCTAACATATGCCAAATTTGAGGTAATATCTTAAATTCAAGTCTTGCCTTGATTTTGTTGCATCTTCAAATAAAATTCAGTTTTAGAGTGAGAAAAGCAGTTTCTCGTGGTACTTTTTAAGAAATCAGATAAACTCTAAATAAATGAGGAAAACTCTATTCCATGTATTTTTCTTGGCAATTTAAGCAAGCAAAGCCCACAATAATCGCTATGGAGAAGAGATTTGTGATGAATAATCCTTTGGGTATAATCGGCGATCGCTAATTTTAACGCGAGGATGCCCAGACAGATTCAATTGAGCGCTTCGTTTAATTTATCCGCGGCTCCAGACAATTATCAAGCTTATTTGGAGGCACCGATCATAGGCTTCCATTGAGATCGTTCCGAAAATGGGTCCAGCGATGATTGGAAACTCATCTTATTAATGAAGGGGTGCATATGTCGTGTGACTCGCGAATAAATCCAGCCAGAGCGTTTTCTCTATCATTCCTGCTCGGGTAAAAGTCCTGGAGCAGAGCTTGTCTGACCACATCAGTGTTTTTCTACTGATCGGAGCGTCGACTCGTATGCAACCCTTATCTTTCTCGCCAAATCACTGCAGCCGTTTTCTAGACTTTGAGATACGTGGATTATCGTTAGTTCGCGTGACTCACAGTTTTTAGAACTTGATATTTTATCAGTTGAGAAAAAAAGACGTGTACACTTGGTGTGAGCGAACTTTCAAAGTAATCCCTTCGATTAGGAAATCGACATGGTTTTTAAAACCAGAAGAAAAATTTATTTAAGTGAATCAAATATTTGGTTGATTAACTAACGTTCAAACGTTTATACGAGCCAACTAAATCAGTTTTTCAGTGTATGAAATCTGAAAAAACTCATCTACAAGTACCTACTACTTTGAAGACGAAAACCAATCTAAAACCTTTTACCTCCCGAAAATGTATGCTCGCCAAACATAAACACGAGTATACGATGTTTTCTCAGTATCGAGTTTCAGATTGCAAGCGCTTAATGGAAGGGATTCATTTTTTCGAGAACGAGATAATGACGCGTTCTTCTATAATTGCTCTTAGAAACGTTGACGTTCTTGGCGTATTTGCCGAGGGTAAAATTTTGTCGGCAACTCGTCTGATTCACCGATATCGCCGAGATTTCACGATTGTGTTGTGCAATCTCTTAACAAAAATAGAATATTATACTTTTTTTATTAGAAAAATACACTGAGGAATACTGTGCTTGCTCGGAATACTATTTTTCTTAAATCGATAAAATCCCTCGAAGCTAAAAGCTACACTTTTATTATAAGAGGATTTCCGTTCGGTTTGAAGAGATTCCTCCGGTTCTGAAGGGACGTATTTTTTAGCACGCAAAGACATCGAGTACTTTGTATTTCTGAAGAAAGAAAACTTTGGAACATTCAAAATGTTTATTTTTTACATTGAAAATGTTCTGAAAATTTTTCTCAGGATATTTCCATTCAAAAAATTATTGATGTCAGTAGGTACAGTCCCAAATTATTATTCCAAAGCTGAAATTCACTTTTTGGCAGTTTTAATTATTATACTGAATAATAATAAAAAACCTTTAATATGGACTCAGACTCAGCTACTTTACTATAAATATACATAAGAAGTTTCACAAAGTGGAACTCCATATGTCCTACCATAGATAGTAGGGCCCTCGGGACCAGAACCAGCTTAGCTCATCTACTCGATAATTCTTAAAAATAGGTCGAGTTTTATCTTTTTCTTTCTTGATTATTCTTCCGACATTTCAGTTAATTGATTTGTGATAAATATTCTGTAATGAATTTTAAAAACTCTATCTTTCCAATCAGTTCAAGAAGATAAGAATTCATAAAATGACATTTTTTGTTTTTTATTCAAATAAAAAAAGATAAAGAAATATTAATTAATTACGTAATTTTGCTTATCGTAAATAATAAATTTTTTGAATTCAATTTTTTATTTATTTTAAAAAACTCTTCAAGGCAAGTTTGTGTTTTTTTATTGCTGTATTCTAAATTATAAAAATTCTAAATTTATTTTGTATTTCTTATACTTATTTAGGAATAAAAAAATGTAGTTAAATAAAATATTGTACTCGCATTAATGTTAATTGAGTATCGTAATACTCTACTCCAAAAACGTTATTGTTATTCAAAAAAATATCAATCTTTCATAGATGAAATTTGAAGTCAATAATACTGAATCTGCAAATTTAATTAAATTGTATTGTAGATTTATAGATGATTCTGTGCGTTTTAAAATTTATATCTATATATGTTAGTGATAAAAACTAATAATTGTCATTCGTGTATATATTTAATTAAATTAAAAAAAATTTTTAAGTATGAAAAAAGAAGTTAAGTTACATGATTTCAATGCACTCTATCACGTGTTTAATTATGGTTAACTATATTTCGTACTCAATAAATGAATATAGGTACTTATTAAATTATATGTCTTGACTTTTTTAAGCAAACACTACTTTTATGTTTGAACAAAAAGAGGTAATTTAAAAAATGTGTCACTATAAGTATAAAAATACAATTACTGATAATAGTTGCTATCAGTCTTACAATGAAATAATTCAGAGTGTGAAATATGTACCTATATTAATGGAATTTTGCCTGATAATATGGCTAGAGACTGTATCATTTATCAAAGAAATTTCTTTTCTTTCCAAACAATTGGTTTTTAGAGCACGCTTATTCGATTGGATTGGCGAAAGTGAACGCTCGTCGACCCTTTTTTTTACCGCAAAAGAATATTTTCGTAAACGAGCTTTCCTGTAGTGCCCTCCCTCCGTTAATTCCAAAAACAGAAAAAGTTCCCGTAATCTTACGAAAGAGCGTCAAAACGCATATTTGCAATTCGACGTTTCCTTTTTTCTCGTCTTCGCTAACGAAGCATCGAAATTCATTTATTCAAATGCCGAGCATAATCAGGCCACCGCGGGCTGTTCCAAACGTTATTTTTCTCTTTTTTATCGCTACCTCGTTTAAAGACACGTACGCTTCTTTTTATGCTTTTATTTACATTTTGTCATCGAATTCCCGGAGCTCGGTTTGTGCGTGCAAAGTGCGCATAAATTTACATTTTTACACCGTAGTGGCTACGGGACGCTCCGGCATTGTCTTCGTGAGTATAGATTTCATTTTATCGGGAAACCATTCCGAAGAGCGACGTTTTCTCCTCGATGTTTTACACGACCGCGGGGCTCTTAAATATAACCCGCGCTTTTTTGAGAAATATGGAAATCTTTCTCCTTGGTTGATGATGAATGACTCGTGCGAGCGTCCGAACATTTTAGAGTGATTTTTTCGGGGTTTGGTTGAAGGAAAAATTGTCCTAATAAATGCATGTCTCGACAGAAATTTTTAAAAGTGTAGATTTTTTGGAAATATAGGTTTTTTAATGGAATTTTATGAGAATTAATTTTATACAGTTTCTATAAAATTTATGAACACAGTAAGATAAAAATCTACACATTTTTTAAATTTGACAATAATGTATAAATGGTTTGTAAGTTCTTAATTTTATTTAATTTTTCGAATTTTGGGCATGATAGGAACTCCTTGATTTTTATTTTTCACTAGATGTCCCAGTAAATAATCATGATCGAATTTCTGCACTGAAAAACCGATTTAGTTCAATTAAAATAATTTTTATTTCAGATAAACGAATTTTATTGTGTAGGGGTTCGAAAACCCTGACTTTTTTTTTGAAAATCATGTTGTCGATGACTTTCCTCACGGTATTACAGCTTTTTTTCTTTATCGACATCATTTATAGTGAGTTCAATTCCGCATTTTCATAATTTTGTTTGTCAGTTTTGTCAGAATCAAAATCGCCAAAATATCACGACCGATTATGGAAATGTGCGCGAACTAGGAAAAAGGCGCCACGTTTTTCTATGTAAGCAATCGACGCGAAGCTGATTTGTCGAATCGCATTCAGCAAATTTGCGCAAGGGGAAAGGATCGTACGAAAGGGACGATTTGTCAGCCTTGTTTTATTGGTCCCGTATGAACATGTTTCTTCAAGATTTAACGTGGGAACCATCAAGATGCATGCCTTCTCTGAGTTGGTGCTTTATATTTTACGTTGCCCACCTACTTGTTACTCGCGTTACCATTTTTCAGAAATTCATGCAGAAATAAACCCAAATTTCCTCACGCTTTCGAAGAACTCAACTGCTACGTATGCTGCAAAAAAAGTACTTTAATAATGATCATCTCTCAACTCATACTTGACATAAAAAAATTCCAATAACGTCAAAATCACGACCGGTAATACCCCATTACGTTTTATATCACATTTTCCTCATCACCGACGAACATTTTCCCGAAAATCTCCGGTGATTTTCTCTCTTTACGAAGAAATCTCATTCAAAGAACCAAATAAGCCGACAAATTTTAACGAGCCCGTCAAGTTAACGTAAAATAAATCTTTCAACCAACTCACTCTCAAGACATGTATATGTTACTATTCCATTTGACGTTCGTTATTTTTGCCTGTTACTCAAATTTCCCAAGCTTGAATAAAAATTTGTTTGTCTGAACTAAAAATTTATGTAAGGAAATTAAATATTCGGTTGTTCGGATAACGACCAAATTTTCGTTTGAGCCAACCGAATTTGTTTTTCAGTGTAGTTGCAATTATATATAATAATTGCAAAAAAATTTGAGATTATTTTCAATAGCTCAGAGAGTATTTTATAACATATAGTGCAATTTTTGTTGTTGATTCAAAATTTTTTTATTATATTTCATACACTTTTTTTCAAAGACTCATAGATTCCAGCAGGGGTGTAGCCAGACAAAATATTCGAGAGGAGCTTTTTTAAAAAATTTGTCTTAATACTTTTTCTTAGGGATCTACAGAGTGTATCACTTGAAATTTTAGTCAGGTCAGATTTTTCCTGCATGGGTAAATGGGCAAATCTGACCTGACTAAAATTTCAAGAGATACACTCTGGATATAAATATTCAAAATTTTTAGAACACTTCGATTCCTAGAGCATCGAGTTTCAGGAAGCTATATAGGAATTATTAATATCAGAAAAACTTTTGAATTGTAGAAATAATAAGAAAATATGAAAAATACAAAAAATATTAGGAAAAGACACAATTGAGTTTCATTATATTGAATACGTATATGAAAAATGTTAGACACTGGAATTAAAAATTTATATAACTCTGAAACATCGAAATTTGTAAAAATGAAAATTTTAATTACTGGAACCAGATGGTCAAAGATAAAAAAATATAAAATCCTTAAAGAAATATTTTAAAACTATTAAGCAATTTTCAAAGTTTCCGTATTTTATGCTATTTATAAGATATTGTCGTATTTTTTAAAATTTTTATAGTTCTCTAGAATTCAATGCTAAAGTTTCGAAATTTGGACGGATTTTGAATTTCTAGTGTTTTAAGAGATGTTTAATTTTTTGTAGATTGGTATATAGGTTACTAGAATTCTAATTTCAATTAATTTCTAGTATTTTCAAAGATCTCTGGAAAAAGGATTGATTTGGAATACTCAATTGATTTTTCACATTTTCGAACTTTTAAATAAATTAAGGAATTGAGAATCTTGAATTCTTTTCAATTTTGAGAACTAACAGAAAACCATTTGTTAGGTCCTGCAGATTTAATTTATTTTTATTTTTATTGATAACTATATTTTAAAAAATCATTATCATCAGGTCAACACATTCACAAAGATTACAACGTTTAAAAAGCACACAAGAATTTTTGTTGTAAGATTTACTATCAATGATTTAAAACCTCAAAATATCATATTCTGCGAAGCTCTTAAAAATGGTCGACAAAAAAAATTCATTAAATCATCGACGATAAAATTCGTCGTTTTAAAAAAGGTCGAACTTTGATAATTCTTGTAATAAAAACTGTTTTTATCAAATTTTATTTCCTGTAAAAAAGTATATAAACAATTTTTTTCATAAAAATTTCAGTTCATAGGAAATGTACAAGGCTTCAATATTTTCTTATAAAAAATTTGAAATTTCTAATAAAAGTGTAACTGTTTTTTATGAACAGTTTTTTTCTCATTAGAATGTTGAAAGGTTGACTTTATGAGAAATAGAATTCTTATAAGAAATTTCTAATTGTTATAAGAATTTCGCTATATCTTATAAGAATCAAAATCACTAGTGTATAAACATGTTTAGAAGATTCCTTGTTAGGGGCTACGTCGAATTTGTTTTTTCAAGGTTCTACATTATTTTTTGTAAATCTTAGAAAAAATTTTCGTGCGATTTGCAAACGTTGTAAACTTTATGAACATCAAGTCAACCCATTATTGTGTTATTGTCTGTATTTTCATTGTTTTTTAACTTCATCATTCCTAAAAATAATTAAATTCACTCAATTACTTTCAAGACTTTCGCGAAATTCGATTCCTAACGCTGCAGTTCCTCTCGCATTTCCATTAACTGGAAAAGTCTCGCGTTTACGCGTGAGGTGTTTTTGGAAAGGTCGCACGTGTTGACGAAAATTCGCAATGGTGCACCAAAGCGAGGTGTCTTTCCTGCAGAGGGAAATAATTTCACTGCTCGCTCGAGCGTCTACGCGCAGTACCTTTGGCAACGCGCGAGTATCGTAAATGCGCAAAGGGCAATGTAGCCATTGAAGCCCGCCCGTGTTCGCTGTTTATTGTTATATCTCATGAGAGCGCGCGATAACTTGAGCCCTCATTACGAGCCCGCTTCTGGCCAGGTTTCGCACATGCTCCGCGAAAATTTCCCCGTCGAGATTTTCGCGGAAACAATGGCACCGACTCGCGTTTGTTTATGAAAATAAACGAGGGTCATTCTGCGTCAGAGACTTTTCGCTCGCGTGTGCGATTTCACGAGTCGTTTTTTGTAATAGCTCATTCGCAGTGTACTTAGCTGCAGCAGGCGGTGTTTCGAGTAGGTGCGAAAGTGGAGGAAAATGGTGACGTAAAGATCTGACGTGGCTGTATAGTTACTGCAGTCGAGTCGTGATATTATGTTTCTCAATGTGGGTGGAGAAAGAGTTTTTTTAGAGTTGAAACAAGGAGAAATATTGAGTTGTAAAGCACAATAGTTAAACAGACTTTTTGAAATAATGTTATTGGAAGGTATTTCAGTTTGGAATGGATATTACCGAAGTAATGCAGATATCGTGTACTTTAAAAAATTTTTAATTTTAAACTTAAAAAGTTTAATGAAAAAACACAAGGTAGTAATGTAAAATAGAGAGAAAAACCGGATGTTGTTTACTCGAAATTACAGTTTTGCATGTAAATTAACCACCAGTCATTTGTACATCTGCGCATTTCTTGGCTCACCGAAATATCCCGCTCTTGCATTATCAGTCGAAAACCTCTTCCTTCCTTTCATACATTCTAATCTGAGATCATTGATAAGACGCGTTTACTTTAAGTGACTCAAGTCAACGTTCGCTCGGATGCCGCACGCGGTAGGTATCAAATTTCCCTCGTCCACCGTTCTGCCATCGAAAAATCAAGTTAAAACTCTAACGAAGAAAATTTTCCCGAGCTTTTTACCTCGAGGCTCCGACGGATTTAAGCCCTTCAAGTTTATTAGGAAAGCGCATTATTGACCTCCATTATAAACTCTTAAGAAGTTCGGAGTTTCCCAATCTTTGTTGGCGCACGAACATAAAATAAGCGATGTTTTAAGAAGCCTATTCATCTTATCCCGAGGAAAAAAAGGTCGAGGAAAAAAAATCCGCGGAAGCTTTCACGAAGCGCGATTTTCGACTTTAAAAAGTCCTCGAGAACGCCGGCTCTACTATTAAACGCGATTTTTCACGGGATGATGATTAAACGCGTCATTGTCAACGGCGTCGGGGCGAGAAATGCCTCGTACTGTAATTGATTGCCGCGCATAACGAGACAAGTGAAGTATTAAATTCCGTGTAATGCGGTACAATGGCGCGTGCAACTTCTGTTTAGTTGACTTGGTAACGCGTTTACGGAGACGCCGAGGATAACTTTGGGTAAACAGATAAAAATTGTTGTTGCAGGATTCAACAGATGGTTGAAGCAATTCCTAGATGAATATTGCAAGAAATAGCAGTAATTCGTTTTCAATTTCTGCAGAAGTCGTCTGGACACTTTGCAACAACTTTCTTTACACGGAAAAAAATGGATTTGGTGTATCAGCAAAAAAATGTGATGTTTCAACATAACTTGATAGAAGGAATGTTTTTTTGCAGCAGTAGCTTATTTTTTAGTTGCCAGAGTACAATTATGGTGCATAAAATTCCATTGCATAGTAATTGTGCTTTGGTAGCAAAAAATATTTGTTGAGGCAACAAAAAAATTCGTTCTGTCAAGTTGTGTTTAAATAGCACATACTTTTGCTGATAAAGCAGATCCTTTTTTTTCCTGTATACTTATTTTCTGATGGAAAGTATACAAACATCTATTTTGCAAACTATATAGCAATAGAATTCAGTTTCATCGTTTGTAAATCTTCGAAATGAACTTTCAAATATGAGTTGATGCCTAATGATAATCTTCCCATTCTCGATTCAAAAAAATTTTTTTTTCATTTTTCCGTACTTTAACTATTTGACTCAATTTCAATCCTTATCAAAATCTATCACGTATTAAAAATCTATAGAAAATAATCAATTATCATTTTTTAAATTTCTTTTTATTAAAAAACTTTTCCACATTCCATTAGAAATAGCTTTTTATAATGGAACAATGTATTTTCATGTAGACGTCTTTCTTCATAATTTTTACAAACTTTATTCTTGTACTATTGATTGCTTAGATAAATAATAATGTATGAAAATTTTTTTTACAATGTTTTCAATCATCTCAGTGTTTTTTACATGCAATTATTAATTTGATAATGTTATGGCTTAAAAAAAAAAAAAAAAAGACAATACAGAAATCTTACATTTTGCATGATTATTAGAGAAATATTCATCATTTCATCTTGAGAATTTTGGTTTTTGATAAAAATCAGTAATTATTGAAATATTAGGTGCGCAACTAAGTTCTCGCGGTTTTTTCGATAAAAATGTAACTTTATTATAAAAAAACTCTTACATCTGAACCATTCAAAGTATTGCCCATCGCTAGACACAACTTTTTCCCATCTTTCTGGCAGAGCTCGAATACCTTGACGCCAGAAGTGTTCGTCTTTTGAGGCTATC
>JAPYZL010011180.1:0-20135 GCA_030522825.1 Platygaster orseoliae | reverse complement strand
CTTATGTAACTTGTTAACTATGCATTTTTTTGCAAATCTGATTGCACCAATCAAAAGCTGATAAAATTTTACATAAATATGGACTAGTCACGATTTTTCTAACGTCCGATAAGATACCGAAAAGAACCTGTTAAGAAGAGTATAGAAGAAGTGTCCAGTTGGGCGTTAATGGGTTGAATAACTTAAAAGTCATATGAAATCGCGTAATAATTATTATTACAGTTATTGTACAGTTACAAGACTCGAGACAGCAGAGAGAAATATATGAATTCAACTTTATTTATTTTTATTTATGTAATGAAAATTCACATACTTTCTTAAGCGGCATTTATAGAATTCCGTGCTATTTTCTAGTATTTTTATGGATTTTCTATAATTCCAGAAAATGCTAATAATGATTAAATAATAATCCTTAACACACGAGTCATTCTTGGAATCGAAAAATGACCCCTGAAATAGACCAGGACTTTTTGCTTGTTACCTAAATTTCAGAGATGGTCCATGCGATGAGCGTCGTCGGCGCAGGCAGCGAAGGTGTACTTGATGCCCCATCATTGCGAGAGGATGGTGAACGTGGCCTCCATGCCCTCCGGGGGCACTCGCATGCTGCCGTTGGTGACGCAGCCGCCGTTGGCCGCGTCGATGGGGCTCGCGAACGACGCCACCGCCATGCTCCGCTCGTCCAAGTCCTGCTCAAGGTGCTCCAACGTCCCGCAGCTCGATTGCTGCTGCTGCGACACGACGTGGTGCATGGGCAGAGCGAATCCTGGCACGAAACCGGCGGTCGGGTCCTCGTACTCGGCCATTTTCACGGGGCACTCCATCGGCGCCAGGCTCTGTTGGCCGCTCGAGTCCTGGATCGTGCTCGCGTGACCGTTTGCCATCGTGTACAGGTCCGGCTCGACCCTCGTCTTCGACGTCATCATCGACTCAAGGCACTGATACAGCAGAATGTAGTCCTCCTGAGGAACATAAATTATGACAAGGTTAATGAGTGTGTTGTTTATTTTCATAGATAGCACTGTTTTAGACATTCTAGAACATTGCTGTAGAATGGCTGACTAATTTTGATTCGTGTCATTAGTGTGTTTTTCCATGTTGTCAATATTCAGTGACATATGCGGAAAAAATAATAGTTTATTTCTTTATAAGCGTGGAAAAGTTTTTTTAACGAATTGGAGAGTGGCTATGTCAGCCGAAGGCGAGCGTTGTAATGAGATGAGTTGAAAAAATTGTTCCACACTAGTCAAGTTTTTTATTTATATGGAAAAATAATAAAAAAAAAAAAAAAAAAAACAAGAATATAGATCATTAATTTCAATGAAAATACAAATAATAACGGAATAATGCTTTGGATTAGTGATGAAGTAAAATGAGAATTAAAAATAATGAAAATAGGTTGAAATTATCGAAAATGCACATACTGAGATCTAGAGGATGTGAGAAATACTTTTCTGAATGAAATTATGGATTTCTAATTGAACTGAATTCAATAATAATAGAAACCCTGGCATTAGTAGAATAATGATTATGAAAACTTTGCTAGGAAAACGTTGAAAAAATAAATTTTAGAATGTGATTCAATTCAGTGATTTATTAAAAAAACCATAATTTACAACAATGTTGAGAATCTACGAAACTCTTAACTTTTGAGCATCAAAGTCTAGAAATTTAAGCAGAAATCGATGAAAATATCAGAAAAAATTTCGAATCGTGAATAAACTCTGAAAGAAGAAAAATTAAGAGTATGAGAATTCTGTGACAGACATGTTTTCTGAAAATCTGAACACGTAAGATTCATAAAATTAAAGATATGACCATTGAATTCTGAAAAAACGCTTATCAAAATCTCTAGCAATTCCAAAAATCTATGTGAATACCTTAAAACACTGCACATTTTCAAATTACTTCGAAGAAAAAAAGAAAATATAAAAATCTGTGAAATTTAAAGAATCTTTACGAATTTTATTTTTTTAAACATCTTCAAAAAAGCTGGAAATCTTTTAAAATAAGAATTCCTGAGTATTAAATTCTAGAAATCTTTATAAAGCAAGTTATTAAAGAATGTGAAGTCAATAAAAATATCAAAAAACTCAAAATCTTTGAAAATTTTCTTCAGCATCGAATTCTATAAATCTGTACAGTGAATCATACAAATACAAGAAATTTATGAAAATACAAAAAAATACCACAAATACAAAAGAAGGGAACTTGACGAAAAAATTCTGTTATATCATTCTGTTAGATGACAAAGAAAATTGACACATATTTTTTCGTTTCTTAATTAATTGAGAACTGCAGGAGATACAGAGGTTTTAAAAATCTAGAGTGGGGGATGTGCCGTCAAAATCCATATAAATTTCTATTGTCTTCATATGAACGGTGAAATGGCATTTTTTTTTGGAAATTGAAAGTACCTACTAAAATCTATGAATCACCAGTCATTTTGAAAATTATTAAAAATTCTAAAAATTTGATAATTTACAAACTTGAGATCATCTAATCCATATAAATGGCTTAAATACATAACGAGACTAAAATATCTTCAAAAATCTTTAAAGTTTGTTCATCATTCGAAATACTTTTTTGTATTTACCTCAATTCCTAGAATTCAAAGTCCCAGAGTTCAAAATTTCTTAGTTTTTCAAAATTTTCGTGAATTCTAGAATTCCATCTTTTTTTTACCAATGACTACATTGAAACAATTACTCAAATTAATTTTTTTTACGTTATCCTTGCTAAACATTTATAATTATAACTTTTCTGAAGCCAGAATTGCTGTTATTTTTGAGTTATTAAAATTGAGAAATATGAAATTCATTAAAATTTCGACGTCCCCAAGATAACAGTATACAATTTTAATAATTTTCATTTTCATTGATTTCAAAATGTATTATTCCTCCTTTTTTCAATATCACATTATATAATAATAAATTTCACCCTTTAAACTGTAAAAATAATCACCTTGGATCTAAAAATTCCAGGCCTCTTCGTGTACAACAACTTTGCGTACATGTAAGCATCCGCACTTTGCTCGAAGTCCAATTGCTTCGACAGTGTCGTCAGCAGAACGAAAAGGCCAGCTTCGATTCCACCATATCTGCGATAAAAGTATAAAAAATTCATGTACCAGCGCGAATAAACAAACCACTTGTGCAAGACTTGTTCTGCGTAACACTTTTGTTTAAATCTTGCAAAGTCAGGAACTTTTCCGACCTGTCCATAACCACGATGGGCCCGTTCTGGTAATCCCTGTGGAAGTCTTGGATGACGTTGACGAAAGCCTTGGGATTGTTGTTGTGGGGCCAGGGCGCATCCTGGTTTATTGGGGCGTGCACGATTCTCGCGCTGAGCTCGTAATCGTCTTGTAACGAGCGAACGGCGACGTCTCTCAACACAACTCCGCTCACAGTTTCCTTAATACTGCATAGCCTAACCCGAAAGTTTTCCGATTCCAAGTCTTGTCCTTCTACCGGCCAAAATTCTGGATATTCCTGAAGATAAAATAGAAATAAACCTTTGGAATCATTGCATTTTTAAATTTAGCGCAGAAATGGATCTTACTTCGTTGCACTGCGTCAGCATCACAATCGTTTGTGCGTTGTGATCCCACATCATCTGCCAGAACTCCATTATCGTTTCTTTCAATGGATGCTGGGTTATGATGAATTCCCTATTTCGATTGAAACCTGTACAGGAATTTTATGATGAACTCACAAACCTTGCTACCATAACCACATGATTAGACGATTTTTTCATACCAGAAACCCAGGTTGCGTTGATATAATCGCTACCATCGATTCCAGGTTTTGGCACCAAATGCACCCGGGAATTTTCGATCGGCACGATTTCCGGACTGCGATTTTTCGGCACGTTGCACGGTTTCGTGGCTGACACTAAATTGAAGTCTTTCGGTTTCCATGACGTCACCAACTAAAAATCCAAAAATTTGTTAGATTGGAATAATTTCCTGGAATGTAAATAAAAGAGAAATTAGCCGACCTTGTACTGAGCTTCTAAGTTGTTCCAAGGGTGAGTTTTGTTGTTGGAAGCACATAGCATTTCCTGTACGTGCGAAATTAGATAATTTATTTCTATGTTTGTTTCGCCGCTCTCGATGGCTTCTTGGAGAGCGTCGTGTATAAAGATGTACTGTTCCTCGGTTTGTACGAGGAAATTTCTTTGGGTGCGAATGTGTTTAAGGAAACCATAAACGTTTATTTCTCCCTTGCTCTTGGCCTGTTTCAGCATCGCGTCGATCACAATGTAAGTTCCTGTGCGGCCCACTCCAGCACTAAAATCACATTTTTTTTTATGACAAAAAAATAATCACCAAGGTGCATCAAATTTTTTTATTGCTGATATCGTTAGTTTATCAAAAAATATCAGACATGTATTTTTTCTTTTGGTCATAATATCTCAAAAATTGACGGAAACATATCGTTTTAAAAAGTATAACGAAGTGACGTCATTCTTACTATAAAGACAATAATTGTAAAATTCGTATTGATTTTTTTTCAAAAATAAATGATACGTATGTCGCTAAATTTAATTTTTTTCCATGCAATTTCTCAATTCTCTGGTATCAATGAATTTCTATACGCATGGATTTCTAAACCTATATGAGCTGGATTTAGAGTTTTAGAAAGTTGTAAGAAAATTATCATATGTAATTAGTTTTTGATTATTATTGGCTTTCCGGTACTTTTTACATTATTTTGGTATTTATGAGGTTTTGAACGATTTTCTAGTATTTGTATAGATTTTAGACTCAAATGCTTTTGAAATCAAATTTAGATAGATTTCAAGTATTTTTACAAAGATTTTTTATACTTTCGTATTTTTTTGGTACCTACAAGATTGTGTAGCATTTTTTGAAATTTTTTAGATTTTAATTTGGTTTCAAAAACCATTATCTTCCACACGGATTTCTAGTGCTTTTGTTTTTTATTCGTGTTTTTGAAAGTATTTACACAACTCGAAGAATTGACAAGTTGCATAGATTTTTTTATTGCTGATCATTTTATTACCAATCATTTTAAAAATTGATCCAAGGTCCATGGAAATATCGGAAAAACATTTGAATTTTATGAATATCCGAAAAATCCTTGAAAACATTTGGAAATTTATAACTTCGAAATTGTTAATATTGAATCGCTTAAATTCCATTTATTTATCTTACATGTTAGAGCATCAAATCCTAGTAAAAATTCAAGCAATCCATGAAAATATCGGAAAATCATTCAAATTTTGTGAATAACAAAAAAATATGACAAGTGCTGAAATAACAAGAATTTTTCGAAACACTTGATATCGACGAAAAATTGTGTTCTGAAAAATCATGTAAAATACCTGAAATCTATGAAATTTCGCAATGCAGACTATCAAATTCTTCGAATTCACATAGAAATATATAAAAATATGAGAAATCTAGAAAAATGATGAGAAATTTCAAAAATGCTAAAAAATATGAAAAAGACTGAAAATAATACAATCCCTTAAACACCGACAATCATATATATATTATTTTTTCGAAAATCTATGGAAATAATAAAATTAAAATAATGGAACATTCAATGGAGCTATAAATACTGAAAAAAAGAAAATGAACTGAAAGTTGAAAAAATACCGAATTTTTATAAAATTTGAGTTTCTAAAGCATCAAGTTCTATAAATCCATTTATGTTAAATATTTCAAAAGTTACAGTTATTTCTGAAGAAACTGGAAAATCCATATAAATTTCAAAAATACTGGAAGAATTTGAAATTCAAAAAATTAATAAAATACCAAAAATCCATGTTGATATCATTTCCTTAAATAATTATAAAATTACTGAATATACATATAAAACCATTAATCTCGAAGCATTGAGTTTTAGATATCCTTGTAAAAGTCCATGAAAATAAAAAAATTGCCCAAACTGTGAATGTACTGAAAAAAAAAAAAAAAAATTAAAATTGAAAGTACTTACATCTATGAAACACCAGTCATTTTGAAAATCATAAAAAGTTGTAAAAATTTGATGATTTTCGAACTTGAGATCATTGAATTCTTTAAACCTATATGAAAATTAATAAAAATGCTATAAATACATAAAAAAACTAAAATATCCTCAAAAATGTTTTACATATCAATAAGTTGAAAAAATTCTAAGACTTGAATCACTCGATGGAGTACCTCAGATGTAGCACATGTAATTTTTTCAAAAATGTATGAAATCTAAATCAAAGAGCTTTGAATTTCAATAAATATTAATGCAATGATAATAATCCATGATTGTGTTCGCCTCTCCGTGTAAAAGTTCCGTTAGAGTACGTCAAAGTTTTTTTTAATGTCATTTTTGAACAACAAATTATTAATTGACGACCAAAACTCACCTGCAATGAACGATAATTGGCCCAGCATCGGGAGGATTAGCGTTGGACGATTTTTTGATGAAGCTCAGAACAGGGAGTGGATGATCCGGAACTCCATGATCGGGCCAGCCAGTATAATGGTACTGTAAAACGGTTCTTTCGGCCATGTTCATGCCATTCTTTTTCTTCTTGATCTTTAAATGACGGATCAGAAGAGTGCGGATCGTGTACGTGGCCATTACGTCTTCCTTCGCCAGGCTCACTTGGATGTAGCCATACGTTTCGGTTCCTTCTTTCGGCCAATACATGTCGCATTTTCTCTGTTATTTCAAATTTAATCGAATTAACACAGTTTAATTAAGTCATTTAATTATCGAAATTTAAATCTGAGGAAAAAGTCATAATTTATTTGAAATTTTTATTGAAAAAGTAAAAATTCAGGGATGGAAGAGATAGAATATTTTTTTGAAAAAATATTAAATATTAAAAATTTTGAGACTAGTTTGATTTCTAAAGCATACATTCAAAAAACCATAAAGAAATTTTGGATATAAAAAAATATTAGAAAAAGTCTGAGCTCAATTTCAGTGACTAGAAAATCTATGTAAAAGAATCAACTTGATTAGGAAAAAAAAAAATAAACCTACTCGTCCTCTTTCGACTAGATTCGTTATCATGACGATAATAGAGACGCGTTGTTCCCAAACCATGCGCCAAAACATGTCGAAAGTTGGCGGCAATGGTCCTTGGGTGCCAATATACGCTCTCGCGCGTTGCCAACCGTCTATGTAATTGGCATTTATGTAATCTTGGCCCTTCTTCGGAGGACCTCCCCCGCAAGATAACAATTGCACTCGAGTGTGATCGTCTGTAAAAGTCAACAATTAAACACTATTTAACACATTCGTCAAGTATTTCTATAATGTAAGAATAAGATCATTTTTAATATGCAATTTTCGTCGTGTTGAAAAAGAAAAAGAAAATCACTCAAATAATTACGTACAGTCAAAAATGTATTTATTAACTGCAAAATACTTGAAAAATGTTCAATAACTTGGGAAAAAACGAAAAACTTACAGGCAAGAATGTTAAGGTATCGATTTTTGGCCTTGTTCTCCGCGAATTGCGAATTTTCGACAGTGTAGTCGCCAGTATCGGACTGTATAACTTCGTATTCTTTGCTGAATCCAATGTCGCCATCGGCGTGAAGCGACGCAACATGTTGCACAAAGTGCTGAACAGAAACAGCGGTTCTTTCGCCATCCTGCTCGCTATTTTCCCATTCCTGGAGGGTCGGAACATTTCTCGGTGGGTAGTCCAGGTAATAATAGGCCGTGTGGAAACACTTCCGAAAAATCGGCCGGACGCAAGGCCTGAAAAACAACAAACAACATGAATTAATTAATTGAATTGCACCAAAAAATGTGTAAAATATATGTGCCTCAAGTTCCAAACGTTTATGAAATAAACGAAAACGACGAAAAACTGATTCTTCATTTTCATCCACGATCAAAATGAAAAATCATGAGAAACGTTGAAAAATATTTGTTCAACATCAATAACTGTGAATTAATTTATTTACTAGGAATGATAAAAAACTTTTTTTTATTTTTAAACGTTTGAAACTTTAAAGACGTCAAAATACGTATCGAACGTAGAAAATGTTTCCATTGCCATTATTAACTCGTACTCTTCGAAATCGTTTATCAATTGCAAAACTCATAAACGGAAACAAAAATCATCAAGCCCGGAATAATGTCATTCTAAAAATAGTTGGAGCAATGACTGTAAAAAAATGTCAAGAACCCGCTTAAACTTATTTCTTCATTAAATTTATGAAAATTTCGGCCGTCGTGAATATTAAAAAGCGAAGAAACTGGACTAGGGTCATGAATTACGAGAATCTGTTTTTATCTCTCTCCAATTCGCATAACTTACGATGTGCCTTTCTCTTTCGACGATCCCTTGCCCATGTTAAGTTTTTGTTTCGTGAGATTTTGGCTCTCGACTGTTAAATTTTGTTCCTGAGAGGACGTGTAATGAGAGCTACGATTTTTTTTTTATCACTTTGCAGGCAGCTTGTTCGATAGATTTGTTCACGTGTCACCTGGTGAATTCACATAGTTTTCCTAGTGACGACGTTTTTTGAGAGGCAACAACACAAACACTTTTTGAGGAATTTTCAAGACAGGTTAAAAGACAAATCTTTTGGGAGAATGATCGTGATTGTTAGAAACTTTTGAGTTGGCGGAATGGAGTGTTGTAGATGGCGCGGAAAAAACTTAGGAAATACAGGAAATGAGCAAATCAAGCAATCTCAAGAATATGTGATATACGTTTCGGGGAAATCCGGAGGATTTAAATGTAATTTTGACTTTACTGAAATCACTGTGATAAGAAATTGTTTTTAGAATGCTAAGTAATTTAAAAACGTTTTTTAGCTATTTTTGTTCTTGAAAATTTTTTTCTTTATAATCTATTTTTAGCGTTAACTTCAGGATTTTCATTCTTGAGCAAGCGTTATTTCATGAAAACATAAACGAATTGGGTACATTTTTAGCTATAAAAGAAAATTATAAATAATTAATCATGATTAACAAATAAAGCTAAAAATTTTGCAAAATATAGTTTGCCAAAAAATTGTTTTTTTTTTCCGTCTTTTTTTAATAACATCACAATTTTAAGTGTACATAATAATCTTAAGTAATATTCAAATTTTCTTAAAAATATTTAACTTGTTCTCTTTCTTTTTTTTATTAATTATATTCGACGAAATTAATGAAAAAGACAAATATCATTAAATAGCAAAACATTGCAAAAATATTATAAAAATTTCAATGCAAAATAAAATTATTTCATCAGTTTATGCAGTAGTAAAATTTTTGGTCAAAGGTATTCAAATTAAAAAAGAGGCACGAAATTCGAACTGTTTTTTCAAATTCGTTATTTTTTCGGAAATATGTGATTTTTGTAAAAAAAATCATTAATTGAAAAACGAAAATTTTACATTATTTGGTTATTTCTCTATTAATACTCAGATCACAATTATTATCAATTGTTGATAATTTTATGCGATAGCTGCAACAATTACTAGTAATTAAGAAAAAAATTGTCTCGATGCTTATTTTTTGTAAAATTTTTACTTCAAAAATCTACGTCATAAGTTTCATAAATTTTTCGTTGCCAAAATTTAAATTTAAACTATAAACCAGGTTCTAAAGAAAATTCTATTATCTCAAAAAACTTAATTAATAATTCTATCGATTTTGTTCGCAATAATCAGCAAAATTTTCTGAATATTATTACAATGATAAAAAAAAATCAATTTTATCATTTCTACAAAAAAAAAAAACATAAATCAAAAACTTCCAGAATATTTTCTGAAATTTCGAAATACAAAAATAATTTCAAAAACCTCAAAAGTGAAAAATTTCGATTTTTTTTTTAATCAAAAATTTCAAATAAAACAAGAAAAATTCCATAATCTCAACCCACTCCAATTAAATTCCATTCCATTAAAAAAAGATCAAACTATAAAATGCAAAAAATATAAATATTTTCTGAAATTCCGAAATACAGAAATAATTTCAAAATACCTGAAAAGTTTTGAATTTTGAATTTTCATGATGAAAAATCTCAATTAAACCAAGCACAATCCCATGATCTCAACCAACTCCAATAATAACATCGTTTTTGTTCACAAAAGGCATTAAAATACAATTCAACAATAAAATACGAAAATTAAAAAAACTTCTGAAATCCTCAAAAGAATGATTTAAAAAAAAATTCGTACAAAAACTAAATAATTCGGGTGAATCGAACCTTCAAACTTTCCCAATCAAGAAATCAAGGTACAACGAAACTTCTCGATTTCGCAAATATTCACATAAACTATCACGAGGTTAAGTTTTACTGGCACACTCTTGAAATTCCGCGCATCTTCGAAACAGTTAATTTTCTTTCTCCACGCAAAATTGTGAAATATTGACAAAAAGTGTCCATCGATAAAGCGTCTGTCGATTATCAGGATGACGCATTGTTCTCGCGCAAATTGATATCGAGGAATTCACGAAAGATAATGTCCAATTAGCATGAGGAGATAATGGCGTGGCGAGTAAGATGATATGATTAGGGTTTTTTAGAGGCTCGTAAACAATGGAATGCGTTTGTTATTCGAGCGACGGAGATAAAGCATGTCGGGTTTACGACTCCATTCCCTCGTCGCGTGGAATCGTGCGCGTCTCGAGGCAAAAAACAAGCAAGAAGGAACAACTTTCCGCGACGTTCGGATCCTTGGCGCGTATCATTTTTGTGAAGCGCTCGCTGGTCGCGAGGCAACTGACTGTGGGAGCGGTCTTTTTATCGCCCGTCGAGATAAGGATTGTTCGCGTCTCGGACAGCGCCGTTATCGCATTTCATTATCAAGATTACTTTACTTTCGTGCGGTTGTGTCGCGAGCCTTTTTCGAAATCATCGGGTAACTTGATACCAAGAGTGAAAAGCCAGGTGATCATTCATCCTTCGAGTTTTCCGGGAAATCGGGGAAAATTTATGGTACTGTTGAAAATTTGAGGACAATTTTTTTTTTTAGAAGAACATGAATTTTAATGGTTCGCTGGAGAGAACGGAGAGGTCTATGATTTTTGGGTTGTTTTCTTGATCTGAATTGAGCAGAATTTAGAAAAATTTTTTTCAATTAAAAAAATTCAATCACAAGAAGAAATGATTTCTGAGCTGTTCTGAAATAAATTAGAATAATAAACTGAAGTTGGAAAATTGTGGCTCGAGTTTTCCGGATTTTCTGTCTTCTCGGAAAATCAGGAAAAATTTATGGTACTTCTGAATCCTCTTATTTTTGAAAATTGAGGACGATGTTTTTTTAATTGTTTTTTTTCTCAATCTAAACTAAGCAGAATTAAAGTAATCGATTTATGTTTAAAAATTCAATTAAAAAATGAAATGACTTTTGAACTGTTTTGGAATGAACTATAATAATAAACGGAACTGTCAAAAGTTGTGGCTCGTGTTTTCCGAATTTTCTATCTTTCCGGAAAATCAGGGATAATTTATGATACTTCTGAATAATCTTCTTTTTGAAATTGAGGGACAATTTTTGTTGAGAGGTAAACATGAATTTTAATGGTTCGTTGGAGAGAAGGACAAGTCTATGATTTTTAGTCTCGTTTTTAATTTGTTTCTTTGTTTTCTTGATCTGAATTAAGTAGAATTAAAAAAATTAATTTAAATGAATAAATTCAGTAAAAAAAAAAAAAGAAATGATGTTTCAACTATTTTAGAATAAATAACGATAATAAACTGAAGTGAGAAAATTTGTGGCTCGAGTTTTCCGAATTTTCTATCTACTCGGAAAATCATGGAAAATTTATTGTACTACTGAATCAACTTATTCTTGAACATTGTGAACGTTGAAAAACAGTTGAAAAATAATTTCTTACTAACAAAGATTCAGAGACAACAAAAATTTTTTAATAAAATGAAAAATTTCTTATTTTACTTCAAACATTAGAAAAACTTTCATATTTTTATTCCGAGAGTACCAAAATTCAAGTTAATCGAATTTACATTTATCAAAAAAGTCTCTAGATTATTTCGAGAGCTGAAAAATGAGGTTTTCATTGACAAACAAAAAAACAAAAAAAAAAAAAATTGAAAATCTTACTGGTTAATATAAATCCAATTGAAAATCATAGACTTTTCTATTTTCTATAACTAAACATTCAAAATAATTTTTTTCACACTTAATATATTTTTAAACAAAAATTCTCATAAAATTAACTAAATCTTTTGATTTTTAAAATTTTTGGAAAATTGTTTTCGAGAAATATATTGAGGTTTAAAAATATGAATTTTAATAGGTGTAAATAGAAAATGAATAAGTCTATGATTTTTCATTTGAAGGCTTTGTGGAAAAATGAAGAAAATCTCATTTATTTGTTTTGTGAATTTGAATGAAGGAGTTATGACTTTTTTTACTATTTCTTAATGGAAACCTAATTTTCAGCTCTCAAAATGATTGGAAAATATTTTTGAGGATAAAAAATACGATTAATTTGAAATTAGATTGTTGGAATAAGAATAAAAGAGTTTTTTTCATTTTTGGACGCGAAATAGAAAATTTTCGATTTTATTATAAAATTCAGGAAAATCTCGTACATTGTTTTTTATTAATCTTTTCAAGTAAGAAATGATTTTTGAGCTATTTTTCAATGAATCGTACCGATAAACTAAAGTGTCAAAAATTGTGCTTGGAGTTTTCCAATCCTCATATAGAAAAATTCAAAAGGAATTTAATGGAACACTTATTTCCTCAATTTTTATGCTGTTCTGTGAATACGGATCAATCATAAACGATTTTCTTATTTTTTCATAACAAACACAAAAAAAAAATGAAAATTGTCAGGTTATCGTTCTTGTTTCCCGAATTTTCCGAAAATTCTCATAACACTAGATTCTTGAATTTTCGAAATTCATGGCCCTTTTCTTATGAAGAATTTGTCCGATCTTTAATTACTTTTTTTTTTTTTTTTTCTTTCGAACTTTATTATTTATGAAATTAAAAATTCCAGTAAGTTTTCATGTACTTTTATAATTTCAACTATTGTAAAAATGGAATGTAATGAGGGATATTTTGTCTCATAAAATGTAGCTCATCATCATTCTTTTTGTCAATTTTTTGAGCGAAAGTTCTCGCAACACTAGATTCTTGAATTTTCGGAATTTATGGCCCATTTTTTTATAAAAAGTTTGTGGGATCATAAATTACTATTTTTTATTCTTTCCAACAGTATAACGTGAAAGTTAAAATTCAAATAATTTGCTCGTTTCATAAATCTTTATAAAAAAGTACTGATTTTCATGTATTCTTTTAATTTGAACTATTTTAAGATAGTGAGAGTTTTTTTTCTCATAAAATACAGCTTATATTACATCACTATTTTTGTCAATTTTTCTAGCGAAAATTCCAAAAGTATTGCGAAGGCGAATTTGGTTCCTTTACCTCCACAAAATGAAAGACATGACGGCTAGCATGATGGCGAAGCAGGCGCAGACGATACCGGCGATGACGCCGGCGCTGAATTCCTTGGTGCTGCGCCGCATGAGCGGCGGAATTTTGTCGCAGTCGCGGGCTACCAGGACCTTTTGCGAGGGCGTGCTCTCGCCCTGGATGATCAGCCGGTGATCGATCATGCTGCGCGTTGCCCCGCGCACCGTCACCTCGTACATCGTGTTCATTGTCAGGTTCGCTATCGTCGTCTGCAGCCCACACACAACACCCATTACCGATTATTATAGCTTAAACCCTTTTCCATAAAGCATCTTCATCCTCAGAACTAGATTAATTTCTTTTCGAAAAAGGCAGAGAATCAAGTAATAATATATTTATTCACTAGTGTCGAAAAGTTTTTTAGAACGAATCAGATGAGTTAAGAAAATTGTTCCACACTAGTCAAGGCCTATATTTAATTCAACAATGTGTGGAAAAGTGAAGAAATATACTCTTTTTGCTTCATCGTTCCCAAATTCTTGAAATCAAAATTGAAAGCATATAAATTGAATTACTTGATATTCATTTTTTTTTTATTTCTTTTATTTTTCTCACGTTATTTACGTTTCACATGTAGTGATTTTCCTCGCGAAAAACCCGGTTAAAAAAAACACTAATCGAACCTCCGCATTGGATGAATAAGAATGGAATAAAAGCAAAGCAATAAGAAGTACTTACGCCACTTTCAAGGTGCTCTTTCTTGGTCGGGACCTCGATCTCCTTGTAATCGTCGGCGCTCTCGTCCCGATAATTTATATAATAGTAATCGAGGGAATTCCAGTAGAACTTGGGCCTTGCCCACTGCAAATAAATCGCGTCTTCCGTCAAACAAGTGAGGTTGAGGATTACGGGCGCGTTCGGGCCCATCACGTCCGTCCTGCGCATTATGTGGTCCGACGGTTCGCCTTCGTTGTTCCACGTGAACGCCTTCACCCATATTTTATATTCCGTGTCGGCCTCTGCAATTCACGCGACACACAAGTCGCCCCCTTTCAGTCCTCGCCAAACTCACGAGAATTGATTGTACAAAAAAATCCTTCCGAGTTTCACGTTTATACACGAGGAATTAATATGAGACTTTCAATAAGTTGTCGTACAACATCATTAATAGTTAGAAACTTTAAATATTCAAAGACTATGAAAAGTAGTATAAATTCAAACAATTTGTGGGATTTCAAAAAATATATATGTCGGAAAATGATAATTCATGTAAATAAAGTTTATAAAATTCCTCTATCAAAATCTTGACTTATAGAATAAACATAACAAGTTTCACAAAATGATTATTTATCACTTCGTGAAATTTTTAATTACTAGTATCAAAACTGCAAATTTTTCCACTAATTTCAATTGTTTTCCAAAATTTCAAGTCAATGAAGAACATTCAGAAAAGATTTACCAGAAAAATCCAGTCTCAATTGTATTTAAAAAAAAACTCACTGAGATCGATGAGAGTGAATTCGATGCTTCCATTGTGCGAGTGTTCGTTAATTTTGTGAGATTTCACATCTGTGTAATTGGCGTAGATGTAATAGATCCGATAACCGTGAATTATGCCATTCGCTTTCTCCGGCTTGGACCATACCAAATCTATGGAATGTGACGTAATACCGCGCGTCGTGAGATTCAGAGGCTTAGACGGCACTGCAATAAAGACAATCAAAATTGGCACTCATTACCAAACACTTTTCCCAGGGTATCATCGAAAATCTGCGTTCACAAGAACGTTTTCACTTTGCAATAGATCAAATGTTTCGCAATCAACAATTCACTAGAACGTCTGTTTTTTCCAAATTTTCTAAATTTCTAGGTTGAAAAGTCTTGGAAAAAAACGAGTAAATAGTTAGAAATATATTCCAATATATTACATTGATAATACGGAAATTATATTAAAGAAAAGTATAAATAAATCATAACTAAAAAAGTAATGATTTAGAATTAAAATTCAATGAAAATAAATAATGCACGAATAAATAGTGTAAATTTTAAATATTAGATATGAAAATAAAATTTCATTGTACCTACTATCAAATTTTTTTTTTCGAAATTTTCAGTATTTATTTTGAAAATAAATTTTTCACATACAAATACATTGTATTCTCAATTTTCCGTATATTTTCCAAGTACAAACAAACCTTCAAAGATGTCAATAATGTCAATAATTGATAGAATACATATTAATAAATTTATTTAAATTAAATAAAAACTTTCCTCTACATAAAAACGTCAATAACATAAGACACTGAACCGTGTTTTTCGAAATATCCGGTTATCTTGGGATGAAAAAGAAAAAAAATCGTGCTCTTCGGGGCGTAGAGATGGGCAGTGGCGTACGACTTGGATTTCCTCATTGAGGAAGTTGCCCGAGAGGATGTTACGTGAAAAGATACTCAGCCCAGCAAACAGTCTTTGTGGGAAAAATTGCGAGGAAAGCGAAGAAAATGGAGCCGATGAAAAATTTAAGCGAGGCGTGTCTTGAACGTGCGAGTGAAAGGCAAGTCCACTCGTTGGGTACTTTTTTTTACTTTTGGAATAGAAGACGAATGTGTTTATGAATTCATTCAAAATTATCACGTTTTATTATATCCGAATTTATTGCCGACAAATTGAGAAAATCAATCGAAAAATCATATTAAAATAATTTTAAAGGATTCGGAAAAATTTCCCTGAATCGAAAGTAATTTTTCTAATAAAAAAGTTAGCTAATATTACAGATTTTGTCTATGAATTCATTAAAATTATCACACTTCATTCTACCCAAATTTATAGTTGAGAAATTGAGTGAATTCAGTAAAAAGTCAGATTAAAATAATTGTAAAGGATTTAGGAAAATTTCCCTTCATTTAAAGTAGTTTTTTCAATAAAAAAAGTTTGTTAATATTAAAAATTCAGTCGATAATTTCATTATATTCGTAGATGGTCGTTTCTTTTTAGGTATTTTCATGGAAGCTAACTGTGATTTTAATGTTCCCAGGGCTGGTTGCGAGCGAGTGCCAACATTTGGAATTGGCGTGAATGAGATAATGCCTTTGAGCGCGGGGCACGTCTATGCCCGGAGTTGGGTCGCAATCATGCAAAAAGTCATGCCGGGCGATGGTTAATGAAAGCACCGGATGCACGTAAAGTGCCTTCTCCTGTCGACAACGCGTTATCTCGCTCTTATCGAAACCAACTTTCGCTTTATAAACTGCCAAACCCTACCCTTACTTTATTCCCTTAAAACACAATTTTGCCCCATGCATTTGTTACTGAAAAAATGTATTGTATCTCAGCGCAAAATCAGAGATTTTGTTGTTTTTACCCAACAGTGTTCTACTCTTACAGAAGTAATTTTTACTGAAAAATATAGTGAATTTCATTATATACAGTATTGTATTATTTAAAATATTCGTATTGTAGTAATTGGCATATAGTATAGTAGTTGTGTATAGTGAAACTCATATATGTATAGTAATAATTATGGAAAAATTTTGAAATTATGGTTATGTGAGGTAATTTTTCACATCTTGTATGTTGAGAACTGTTATTTACTGAAGTAAAAAAAAAACAATATGTTTGACATTTTTTATTATATGTATATCAATTTTTTATTGTGATATTTGATGTACTATACTGCATGGTAAAAATAAGTCACTGTAATAAAAAAAAAAATAAAATATTATATACATTATTTATTGATAGTAGATATAATTTAATATAAAATATGTGATTCAATATATTATTATAATTTGTTATGAGTGCATAATATTGAAATATAATAAATAAATAAATTATATTAAATGTGTATGAATTATATTGAAAAAATATTGTAGACTTCCCTATATTATTGTAATTTGTTCAAAAATCTACGAAATACTTGACTGCTAGAGAAATTCAAATCTTAGTGCATTGAAATTTAAAACTCTGTAAGAAATCTATTAAGTATTGAAAAATCCTTGTAATTGTATAGATATGTTCTACTAATATAATTGACGTATAAATAATAAAAATACAGAAATTTCTGGATATGTATTGAACTTTGAATTCTGGAGCACGAAAATCTAGAAATCGATTCAGCAATCTTAAAAAAACAAAATAAAATCATTATAAATAAAAAAAAAAATTATAGAATATGAGAAATTTATGAAAATTCTATTTGAGGAATAATTTATTCAAGTATTCAAAATTCTTAAAGCTTCGAATTCTAGACTAAATCCAGAAATTTAACAACTTCATAAATTATATGAGAATAATAATAGAAACCTGTAGAAAAACTAGTCAACTCGTCAAATTGTACAAATTAAAGAAAAATATGAAACACTACTAATCAACAAATATTTGGATTTCTGGAAAATTCATAAAGGCAATAAAAACATTTTAAACTTTAAACAATGGAGCATCGAAATTTTGAAATTCATATTGCACTATAGAAAAAGTCGAAATGTATAATAATAACAAAAAATCTTGAAGATTGTATAAATATTCAAAAAATATTAAACATACCGATAGGAGTGAAAACTCATGAAATAATAAAGATCTATGAAGAAATAATCTGTTTTCTGGATAATTTGTTAAAATACTGAAAAAGTATGAAACTTGGAATTTAAAGTGATTATATTCCATAAATCTACTGAGTGATCTTTGAAAACAATATAAGTTAATGAAAATTCCAGAAAATCCTTCGAATCTAACAAAATCTGGTTCTTTTTACTAAAAAGTATAGTAAATTTTACCATATACAGTATTGTATATCATTCAAAATGTTCGCATTGTAGTCATTAACATATATTATAGTAGTTGTGGTTGTTGCTAGCGAAACTCATATATGTATAGTAATACTTATGAAAAAATATAGAAATTATTATCATGTAAGGATTTTTTCTTATATATAATCTTTTCTTATATAATGTAGGCTAATATTTTAAGAACTGTTATTTACTACAGTAAAAAATACAGTATGCTTTGTGTTTCTTACTATACATTAACTTATGGTATAATTACGATATTTGACGTTATACTATACTGGGTGGTAAAAATAAATCACTGTAATATATGAAAAATTAAAATAATTTTGCAGATTTTCCCTGAATATAGTAAATTTTCCAATATTTATAGCACAAATAACTAGATTTTTTTCTTACTGCTGAATGAAACCATTATTTTTCTGTGTTGGCGATGTTTTGATATGAAGCGATAAAAGGCGGACATCCCGAGGGCCATGAATATGGAAAAATTAGCCGCTCGTGAGAACGCTGTACTTTTATATTCTTCCTCGTTTACGCTCTCGCATCATTCGCACGCTGGTAATTTGAGCGCGCGCATTACACATGGCGTAATAAGTAACGAGCGGCTAACTCGCTTCCACTTTGTGCCTGTAATCGCAAGTGTAAGCGCTGCGCGTTCGCACCATAATCCAGCGAAATAAACGAAACTCGTTGACAACAATGTTTCAAAAACACAGAACTTTGCTCGAGGTGTTTCAACGTTTTTTCACGACCAACTACGTTCTTTTTTATAACACAAAAGCTTTTACAATGTGGAAAGTTTAGTTTTTTTGCCAAGGATTGGATTACTTGTGACTTGAGACAAATAATTTTAATTATGTTAGTTTAGGAATTAGCAATTGTAACTTGATTTTGAATGAATAAAATACTTTTCAACTTTTCAAATTCATTTAAAATTTAAATTTAAATGTACCTAAAATACTGGCATTTTTTATTTGACAAATGCTTTTTCAACACTAGAGTTTTCCCATGAATGAAAAATTTCGTTGCAGTTTCGTTTTCAAAATTGATTTGATCTTTCAATACTATTATTTACTCAACAATTTATTTTCGGGGACAATTTTTGAACGGTTTTATGAAATTCGCGAATTACTATTACTTTCAAGCCGCAAATCGTGACGTTGTGCACATTAATTTCCTTGGAGTAAGTCAACAAATTGGCGCCGAGACTGTGACTCTGTGCCAATGGCGTCGTTCCTTTCACTCGTCAATCGCTGAAAATGTGAAAAGCATCGTGCCCATGGGAACTTTCTCTGTTTCCATCCGAAATTGACTGAGAGTCGCGCTGTTTTGCACCTATAGCCTACTTTATGAATCGAATTCCTCAAGGCATAGCTCCATTTCCTTCGTTTTTTTTTATTTACAACCTTATTTAATACGAATTATTTCATCTTAGAATCATTTTTTGAGTATTAACTTTGTTTCGCTTGTAATTATTTAGTGATAAATAGTCTGATTGTTCTCCTTTATTACCATATAGGAAAAAAAAATTTTTTAAACTAGATAATATTCATTTAAATATTATCATTGATTTTAGAGTATGAAATAAATATTTAATCATTTGCTATTAGTCTACTAGTCATTATGATTTTCAAATTATTGATTAAATAATTTTTTTCATTTGTTTTGTTTTGTTTTTATTTATTATTCTTTCAATTAATTCTTTCAATTCTTGAATAATCATTTTTTAAGAATCAACTTTGTTTTGTTTGGAATAAATTAGTGATGAAAAGTCTGATTATTAAATTTATTCCCCTTTAAGAATGTATAAAAATAAATATTCGAAATTTCATATATGTGACGCGCTCTGACAAAAGGGACCTTCTCGGCAAAAGTGAAAGTTTACACGACGCGCTGTGGAAGGCGTTGAACTGCCATTTAAGCCCATGTAAATTATTTTCTTCATCAATGGATGTTTTGTTTTAGAACCAGAATTTTGGAATTTCGTA
>JAPYZL010011172.1:0-11397 GCA_030522825.1 Platygaster orseoliae | reverse complement strand
GAGAAGAACTTTCACGTCAACAGTCAGGTAATTCATCATTTCTCTAACTCTCAGCAGGGGTCCGAAATTACATATTCCTTGCGGGAGTTGAATAAATAACATTATAAATCAAATATCATGATTTTAGAGAGGGTGAAAAATGCTAAAATTATCTTTTTTAACATGTGACACTGATATCTTTCAGTACTGAAAAAAAATTATCTGCGCCGAAGAAAACGAATTGGTCACTTTTGGTACTAAAAAAATGACAAAATGACAGTCTTTCGAGGATTATAAGAATTATATATTTTACAAGTTTGAACAGGAACAAATACCATAAATTAATTGGAAGTTAGTTATTATAAGCGCAGCGAAGGTAAGTATTGCACAAATTTAAAATCAAGCTTATCTGAAGTGTGACAAAACTTTCGAAATTTTATTTTTAATTTTTGAAAAAATGTGAGTTACTTTTATTACTCTCTGTTTCCAAACTTCCTGAATCAACTTCTGATGTGCGATTTCCATGTTTGAAATCTACTGAAATGCTGAGTTCTCGAATAACTTTATATTTCTGAAAATGTATATATCATTTAAATACAGAACTCAATAGTGTAAATGAAAATCTTTTTACAGTTCTATGAACATCCAAATCTGACACATCACATAGATTTGAAAATATTTTTTGAGAAAAAGAGGAACATTTTTTCCTTAATTAGAAAACAAATTTGTTATTCGTTTATTTTCGCACGTATAAATGTGAAATTTTCAATTACGCCTCGATTTTTTTCAAGAATATCTTTTTTTATTTTTTTTTAATCTTTTGAAATTTTTCCTCGATTTCATACTCAATCCAATTTTATTCAAATTATCCAGGTTAAGTCATTCTATTATAACCTAAACGTTACACTCTAATATCCTTTAAATATAATCCTTTTAATATCATTCTCATATCCAAAAAATTTTCTTTTTCAAAATCTGACATGCTTGAGTTTCCATTACTAAAATTCAAATCTTAACAGTGAGATCAAAAATGACGATTAGAATAAAATAAAGAAATATATTTTAATCTCTTTACAATGAACCAGTTTCAAAAAAATTGATAATATACCAATTTAACATCCTCATGAACCACTCAAAAACCATACAATTAGATTGCTGAGTTTTTCCCACCCAAATACTCTCCGGCGATTCACGAATCTTTTCTCTTTAATAACTCGATAATAATTATCGTACAGACAAATTTTTTGTTTTTATCTTCTGGTTAAATAAAGAACCCCGAGACCACCCAAAGCTCGTCAAAGCGAGGACAGAATAATTTCTGCCTTTCGAAAATTTTATTAAGTCATCGTGCCTAACTGGTAGTCTTCTTTTGAATATCCTCTCGGTCAACCCTTAAGTTTCTGCTACTCATTGAAGAACTTTGTAGTGTCTTTACAAGACGCCATCGGATTTCCTGCATCTCAACTTTTCATATAGTGACAACGCTGACTTCACTGATTCACGCTTTCCTTCACGAATCTTTATTTTATTTGTTCACTATGAATGCTACATAATTGTTTCTTAGTTTGAATTTTGTTTAACGAATAATCATTTTTATTTTATTCAATTATTTTATTTTATTTTCTTGAAATAGTATGAATATTAATAAGACGTATATTTGCATCATTAATAGGACAATAATAGTATATTGTGTGACTAGTGGGAGAAAGAGAACATTCCGCGATCATGGAGTTTGCCGCGGGAGAGCGAGCGCGTAAACACGCGAGTGGAATGGTTCTCCTTCGACCAATAGTAGCAAATAACATTTTATTCGACGCCGTGAAGTAATGGCTCGTTTCTCCCACACTTTTATCTCATGAAACTCGCATTTCTTCACGTTGTTGAATAAAATATTGTCCTTGACTAGTGTTCTGAAGTTGACTACTGATATTTAATCAAAAAATGGAACTTGACTATAGGATTCAATGAGTGTAATTCTACTTGATTTAGTAGAATTCAAATAGTTCAAACTGAGAGAGAAGAGAAACGAATTCGATTAAAAAAAAAAAAAAAACTTTTTGATTACTATCAAAAGAAAGAGCGATTAGATGTAATTAATCTGAATTTTACTAAGCGTTTGACGGTGTTAACAATATGAATTTTTTTCCTGAACCTTCAGATTGGAATAAACGACGTTTTCTTTGAGTAGTTTCGAGAGCTGACCTAAAACGAAAAAACAGATTTAAAAATATGAGAATTATGAATATTCTGGAATTTAAGTTACATTTGTGGTTTTTTCGGTGTCACATCTAAAATCAAGATTTTTCTAAATATTCATAAAATACATTTTCTTCGGTTTTTTAACATAAGTTACCTCGTTGTTTTGTTGAGGACTGTAATTTTTGACAAATTGTTTGTAATGAAACTGTTGAACTCCATTTTTAAAAATATATCGATTCTTTCACTATTATTTGTAAAATTATAAATTATTTTATTCGATATCCATTATTGAAATATTTATTCGGTTTTTATTAAAAGATATTTTTATTCGTTTTCATTACCTATATATTATTCTGAAACATACCAATAAAAAAATTTTGTGAATCAGAAATTAATGCACAATAACCTATAGTCGAAATAGTTTCGTACCACAAGAAGAGTAGACAAGAATTTCATCTTTGGAGTTGCTAAGTTTCTGGAAAAGACAATCGAATGTCACTCAGAGTATCATTGCAAACGATTGCTTTTTTATATTGAATGCTCATTTTGACGAAGTTATTTCATTGTTTTGCAATTAGGCGATAATCTGAAGAATGGAAAAAAAATTTGAGCACTCTCCAAAGTGAACCGCTCAACTTAAACCGAAAAAGTAAAAAAATTATAAAATTTAAAATATATTGTAATGTACTCGAACTAAACGGTTTCCAAAAAAAAAATTTTCTTTCTAATAAAAAAGCCATAAAAAAGCCATTATAAAAAAAATCAACTATTAAAGTGCTCACAATTTCAAACAAAAAATCATTACAAAGAATAAAAAATTTTTTGATAAAAAAAGAATCATTTAACTGCACAACAATACATTTTTCTTTAATAATTTTTTTAACTTTTTTGGTTTCGGTTTAGCGGTTCGCTTGGAGAGTGTTCACCGCAAACCTTTACAAAAAAAAAACACTCTTCGGGAAAAGGGCCACGACTACGAAAATTTCAATATTTTTTCATAATTCAACTTTTTTTTTCTCGGATACATAATATTTACAAGACATAATATTTTGCTTCTTCAAACAAAATTTGCATAAAACTCTTTGAAAAAATCACGAACCTAGCTCACTTTTTCGCCTCAACTTTGTATATAACCCCTTAACCACTGGAAATCCTGAAGACACTGTTTTTGAAAAGATCTATTAAACTTTCAACTTCAGACTTGAAAACCTAACGAAAAACTAAAGTTACTGGAGAATTTTACAACATTTTAGAAATACTGCAGTAGGCAAAGAAACTACACATAAAAATTATACCTTATTAAAATCTTTTAAACTGTTAATCCTTGAGAATTGAATTCTGTAACGTAAAAATTTATGTATTGAAATACTTATTAAAGGTACTACCAATACTGGAAGTATAGTACAAATACTAGTCAACAAAATGCTGGAAATATACAAAGATACTTTTTTACGTAAAAATCTATAAAAAATTGAATCCTACAGAGTGAAAACTCCAGAAATCTATATATAGTGATCTCAAAAAAGTACAAAAAATCTTTCTGAATCTAGGGGAAAAACCGAAAAATGCAAAAAAATATGAGAATCAAGAAAATACGAAGAAACTTCGGAAAAATAATTTACTCGCGTGTTTACCGCGTTCGCTATGCTCGTGTGGCAAACTCCACGCTCATGGAATGTTCTCCTTCTCCCACTAGCCGCACTATATACTAATTTTTATAATGATTTATTGATAATCATAAAGATAAAAATGACGTGTCTGGTGAGTGCGAAGAACATGTAATAAGGGTTAAAATTTTGATCAATATTATTTACGTATTAAAGGCATCAATTTACGTTGAATAGGTCATACTAAAAGTTACCAAAATTAATAACTACACTTTTTCGTACGTCTGTCGCGTCACTTTTTTTGTTGATTTCCGAAAATTGACATTAAAAATGCACTGTTCCTCGTCATAGTAATTTTTGAAATGCTAAAATCTTTTATAAAAAAGAAACGATTTTGAGAACGTGTTTTTAACATTAGGAACCAAATTTCACAATAATTTTATTGACCTCATACTCATTGATACGTTTGTAAAGTATTTTTTATATAATTTGAATATATATAATTGTAAAAGTAATGTATTAACAATAATAATTCCATTTACTGAATTAATTTCAACATTTCATGTTGAGAAACTTGTAATTTTATACAAAATCAAAAACTAACTTTCAATTTTGAAAATCATAAAGTTATTTAACATGAAAATCTAATAAATATAGTTATCTACTTGAATTATTCATAAAATTCCTAAGGTTTTAAAACGATTCCAATTCATAGCTATATTATACTAATGGTTCAAAACTTCAAGTGTTTTGATAGCGATGATTTACAAAAACAGAACCAGTAACTAGGAAAATGTTACTCGTCGAAATAATTAACATTCTTAAGCATGGTTTGAAATGTTGAACATTGTTGAAGATTGAACGACTAGAAAAATGTTTTGTGATTTTTTTCTTTGAAAAAAAATTGACCTTCTTCAAATATATATTTGAAAAAGAAAAATCGATTGAAAAATTCAATTATATTGTCATTTCTTTAAATTTCGACTTTTTACTCAAATTTTGAGTAACTTTACTCAATTTTGAATAAACTGAATAGAAAAATATTAAACGATATTCTACGATTCACGGTAATTAGGTATGTTTTGTGGAACCAAATTTTTTAATAACTTATTTCAATTTAGATGTTACAAAATGTTGCCGAATTTGTAAAGTATAGAACCAACAACTGATGAAAAATTTTTTATTGACTAATATTTTTCAATTGGAAATCCAAGTTTTTTATTTCAAGATTTACGACACATGTTATAATAAAAAAAAATTTATGTCAACATTTTTTCCAATTTTAGATTTTTTACTGACACATCGATTGTTTCAACTCTTTACTTTAAAAAAAAAATTCCAACATAATAAAAAACCTCATATTTGACATAATTCGATACTTTTGAACTAATAAAGTATATAATTTTTTATAAAGTCTGGGAAACAACGAAAATTCAGAATATACTAGGTTGAAAATGTTTAGAATTTGAGTGCTCAATTATTTTTCGAATTACATCTTATTTAAAGGAATTTGTCAAACTTATTTAATTAAGAAAATAGAACCAACAGTCTGTTAAAAAACTACCCGATTTTTTTCTTGTAAATTCGAAAATAAAGTATTTGTTTAAGAAACAGGAAAGATAATAGAAATGAAAACTTTTTGGTAAATAGAAAAATAAATGGAATCTGCCACCTCCCCCCCCCCTCCGTTCCCCCACACCACTTCGAACATCGCCAATGTATAAATGCTAGAAGTAATAAAAAATAGTGTTTGAAATAATATGATTGCAAGAGAATGTTATGAAAAAAGTGAGATAAAAAACGACTGAAATCAGAGCTTAATTATTAAACCAGCAATGTAATCTAGTAGTAATCGATTTTAAAATGGCAAGAATAATTTTTTAAATTTTTTACATCATTCTTCGTCATCCTGCAGAGCCAAAAAAGTTGAAATGTGATTGAATCATGGCGAAAACTCGATAAAGAATTATTATGTGATATCTCATTATTATAAAGTGATGGATAAAAAACAATTAAAAAAAAAACACCAGGGCTTATAGTTTCAAGTATGTTTATGGAATTCAGATATGGCGAACTTGCTAAATTGA
This sequence comes from Platygaster orseoliae, assembly GCA_030522825.1. NCBI lineage: Eukaryota > Metazoa > Arthropoda > Insecta > Hymenoptera > Platygastridae > Platygaster > Platygaster orseoliae. Next base: position 5,525 of record JAPYZL010011172.1, on the reverse strand, counting down.
AAGTTTTGTGATAATCTATAAGTCTAAGAAATAAATTTAGATTAAAACAAATTCGTGGGCTACTGTGCAAAAATAACCGCATTCATGCTAGAAAATTTTTTTGTCATAATATTGAAACCCGTCTTATGAACTAATCTTATACTTAACTATACTCGTTTATATTTATATCTTTATCATGTGATTGTAACTGATAATTGATTTAAAATGATGTAGGCGATGCAAACGTTTGACTAGGTGCATTTTTCCGTGGAAAGCGCTATCGAATGAAAATTATTTATATCATGAAAACACCATGAAAATTTTATGTACCTACTTTGTGGATATTGCAGGACACTTGCTTGAAAGCACATTTGCCAGAACGTAAACGTACTAATCTATCAAATTTTTTTTCAAATCTATTTATAATTTGAATTTTCAGGGGACACTGCCACTTCAATAATTTTTTACGTAATTTTCAACTAATAAATTAAAAAAAGATATAACCTTGGATACTTCTTTTATCACACATACATCGTTTCGTGCATTTGTAAAAAAATTTAACTCAAGGAACTTCGCTTCTAGCAAATACTACATACGCTTTGCGTGTTTTCTAAAAAAAAGCATACCTACAGAACCTCGCTTTTTCTGAATACTCTGCTTTGTGTGTTAAAAGAAGAACCTAACTTCCTAAACTAAGTTTCGAAAAAAATTTACTTCTTTGGTAAAATGTGTTTTCAGACATTTTCTCGGGCAAACGTATTCGAGTTGATGTGCTTTCGAGCAAAGTGACGTTTGGACGAGTGACTTCTGGTTTCGGCGAGAGGTTCTATAATGTTCAGTAGTGAAAGTAACTGACACTTTTAATATCATTACATGAGATTCAGTTCAAACATTACTGATACGTGTGAATACTGATAGTACGGACGGATCCAGGGGGGTGGTCCTGGGTATCCGTAACCCCCCTCCCCAAAAAAAAAAAATTAATATCAGACACCACAAATATTAATATCTATACATGACGTAACCATAAGGTCTTCCGCAATCGGACCCTCCCCCCCCCTCCAAAAAAAAAAAAAAAATTTGTTTTCCAGATCCGTCCCTGACTGATAGTTCTTCCATAATTAAACGTTTTTGCTGGATTTTCAAGTATGTTTTTGTGGTGTTCATCTAAAGTAGTGAATTTTGAAATGTAGAAAAGAAATGAAAAAAAGTTATATGAACAGTATGCAAAAAACATAATAGTAACTGCAGCATCAATATGCACTTATCATCTTCCATGAACAGTAAGTCTTATGAATCTTGACAGCAACTCACGAATCAATTTTCAACTGCATTTATTTTTTCGACTTATAGAGTATCACAAAACTCTCATTTTAGGTGTTTTTTTATTGTTTTATCCATCTTTTAATTATAATGGCTTATCACTTGATAAATTTTTATCCAATTTTCACTATCATACATTTTGATTTCAGCTTTTTTGTTTCTGCAGGATGACAGAGAATAGTATAAAAATCAATTTTTTTTTGCTATTTCAAAATGGATTACTAGTAAAATACATTGCTGATTTATTAATTCAGTATTTATTTTATTGTTTTTTTTTTATCACTTTTATCATAAAGTTCTCTTACAATTATATAATTTTAAACAATGTTTTTATTTGTTCTAGCAGTTCTAGCAATTATACATTTGCGATGTTAGGAGTGGTGTCAGTGTATAGATGAACGAATAATTTGAAATTATGTGTAACTAATGGAATCTTAGTTCGTGATTTTCATGAAAAGTCTATACTTAACTGTCAAATTAGCTGACTTGTACTATGTAAACAAAGATAATAAAAAGCATGATATTATACAACAAAATGGGTATTTTATTATTTATCGAGTCATTTTTTAATAGAAAAAAGTATTTTTTCTGCAATTTATTTGAAATAAAGTAATTTTCTATGGAAAAACATAAAAATATTACTTACGTAAGTATGTATTCAATATCAAAAACAATTTTTTTCATTTTGATTTATTGATTAGAAGTGAAAAAGGTTCTCTTCTGAACTGCGAGATGTCACTACTTATAAGATCGATAATTCCAAGTGTGCTGACGCCTGTCTACAGAGTATAGAACTATATAGTAATGAATGATAAGAGCAATTTTCAAAACGAAAAAAAACTTTTTTTTTGTCTAATTAGTCTATAAAGTATCATTCTTTTCTCTAATGATATTTTTTTTTGTATCGTAGTTACTGAAGTTAAAACTTTCTGAAATTCCTCATCATTAATTTTGTAAATGGTTCTGAATAATCAAAAAAATGAATCCAAAAAAATGAAAAAAACAATAAAAGATTTTGTAATGAATAATAACGTAAAAATTTATTGAGCGTTGTCAAATCAATCGTTTAGTTTTGTCATGAATATCGCTATTTTACAAACATTTACATAGAAAGTTAAACTTAGAATTTCCTTTACGTGAGAAGTACAATTCACCATCAAATTTGAAATATTTATAACAATCTGAGAATGTTTTTCTAATTTTTGGAATTGCAAAGTGAAATTTACATATGGAAATTAAAGTGAATTAGTGTTCAGCCGGGAATTAAAAATTTCTCCACGACAAAATGACTTGATTTTAAGAAAAAATAAAAAATATATAATGCAGAACACATTATAAATAATTTATTGTGATTACGACTAAAACATTGTATGACAACATTTTTTTCCACATTGGTTGAATTCAAAACTTAGTGCAGAAAAGATCTATTAACAAGACCACACAAAATCAGTAGGATCTTGGAGTGTTTGTTCATATAAAAACTGTATCAGAAATCAACCTAGACTTTTTACAATCAACCCAAATCATTATAAACACATTAGAACTATTTTAAAAATTTTCAAAAGTATCGGCATTGACCTCCCACACAAAGGATACTTAAAAATTAATATGAGATTCACTAAAAATGTGGCTTTTAAAATGGGTACCATAGTTACAGGAAAACAAGGAAATCTCGAATTTTGCTGCCATGCGTATAAATTAGGACGTATAACTCGATCTTTATCAAAGTTTGAGAAACGAAGACGGTAATGGCAAACCGAATACGATTTCAAAAGGGATTACGTTTTACGACTTTATTCTCGGTGTAACCAGCAGCGCCCCACAGAGCGGCACCTCGTTAAATATTAAAGTTCCCCTGGAGGAAGTGCCCCATACTCTTTCTTCTAACCTTCTTTACTCGAATCAAGTCTTGTAATGACGTTCCCGGTGATCTTTGGGAACGAGATATTTCGGAGATTATGGCAATCTTCAAAGCCAAGAAAAGCTGGTGATAACGATACCGCTTTTCATTATACTTATACGCCCTATCTTCTGCCTTCATTTCTCATAAAGGTGTTGGATTTACAATTTTTTTCTTCTGGATTTAGAGGTTGAGAAAGAAAGATGAAGTAGTTAAACACGATTTCTTGTAATACAGGCATTTGTTTATCTTGAAAAGAAGATGATTAAGTTACTTTTTCCTGTGATTGTTTTCATATGTTATGATTAATTTATTGTTATGTACATCAAATTAACTGCCTAAGCTTCACTGAAAAACATATTCGGTCAGCTAAACAAACAAAATATTTATTTCACCTTGATAAATTCTTAGATCAGAAAAATAAATTATATTACACCCTGATAAATTTTGTTTCAATCAAAAAACTTTACGTTTCTGCTAACTTGGATTTGCTTGTCCAAACTAACAATATTTCACATTCCTCAATAATTTGTTTATCTGAACCAAAAGTTTTTTAAGCGAATTAAATATTAAGTTAGTCAAATAATAACGAAACGTTTATTTAAGCCAACCAAATTAGTTTTAGTGTATAATTAGAATAAATAAGCGATACATCAGAAACTAATTTTTTGCATACACGATTTATCATTACGTATGTAAATATAAATGTAGTGCAAATATTATATATTTCATATATATTAAATATTCTCACAAATGAGGTCTACTTTTTATTGTGTATATGTTGAAATGCATATACATGATTGAGAAACGATGCAGTTGTGTATGTAATGAAAACTTTTTTACGACAACATTATCATAAACTATTGACATTTCAACAGTTTTCGCAATGAGCAATAAATAATTTTGGCAGTTTTTGTAGCCTTCGGCGTTTTGGCATATTTGAACTATTTTAGTTATCTTCACTATATGTATAACTATTTTTAAAATTTACCTGAATTTGAGAATTTTTTTTTATTCATTACAATTTTGAATTTAAGAATGTTTACAGTTTCATTTAACAAATGTAATATTTTAGAATGCCTTGACAGTTTATTGGAACTTGAACAATTTTTACAGCTTCATTACAGTCTGAACACTTTTGTTTTGTCATATCTTTGATATTCTTGAACTGTTTCAACAATTTTGATTGTGTAACTGTTTTGATAATTTTTATTTATTAAATTTAATTTTTGAACAGTGAAAAAATTTTCTCGGTTCCAATTGATGGTTTTGATATTTTGAACGATTTTTAGAGTTAGATAAAACATGAACAGTCTTCACATGTACATCACAGTGTGTAAAATATTATTTTTGGCATTACTTTGGCATTTTTTCAGAATTCTTCAACTGTTTCAGCGATCTTGACTATATGACATTTGTAACAGGCAATACATGAGTGTATTCTGTTCATTTATTATTATAAAAATTTTTAACAGTGCAAAATTTTCACTATTTCATACCACAGTTCCCGAGTCAAAATCCGAACACACGGTGAATCCTCCTTGCAATGCTCTATAACGAGAAACCGAGCTCTGCGCTAGGTCGGAGCGAGAACTTAACGAATTCTCTGTGTGCGTTCAGTATTTTTTGAAACCTCTTTAACAAAAAATCGAGTACTACCCGAGGATTTAAAGATTTTATATTTTTCTAATTGTGTAACATGAGAAAAAGAGTTTTACGGGAGCACAGAGCGATGTTGAGAAATATATTCGATTCGTATTCATATATATTCCCCCAGTGCGCGCTGGTGTCAATAAACGGGGAATGATTCAGTATGGCGGAATTGTCTCTGGCACTGTCATATCACCATACATCAACAAACATTAAAAAATGTACCAAACATAAACGTGCGCAGCAGAACGCAGTTTTGTGCAGAGCTTGCTTACAGTGCAATAGTTTATTTCAGTTTACTATTTGTTGACAAAGCTTGTCAATTGTGAAAAATGAAGAAACAGGAATTGGAAGAAAAACGAAAAGTATAACATTCCCTTATCTGGTGGCTTGATAGTTGCCAGAAATCTGTTATTCCTGCAGCAAAAATACCAAAAGAGAAGCAATATCCAGACTCGATTGCCGACCTATGGTGGTCAGAAAATGAAATAAGAAAAAAATTTTCAAGCGAATATCGTTAAGTTCGGTTGTTAGTATGAAGCCTGGTTGTCAGTATCAATTATATGCAAGTGTGTATTTATAATATTAGGTGCGCAACTAAGTTCTCGCTGTTTTTTCGATAAAAATGTAACTTTATTATAAAAAAACTCTTACATCTGAATCATTCAAAGTA
>JAPYZL010011158.1:0-13496 GCA_030522825.1 Platygaster orseoliae | reverse complement strand
GGTGCCATAATCGCCAATTCCTTTTTACTTCCATGTTTAGAGACGTCACTATCTATGATGACAGAATCTCTAGCAAAAATTTTAACGGACGACGCAGTGTTCCAGCAGTTTTTGTCCGCAACAACAGCACTCATTCTGACGATTTTGCCTGTGATCGTCATATTCAATTTATCTGTAGAACATATGATCGTTGGATTTTCGAGAGCATTCGACAAAACTGTTTTGAGAACATCTCGTTTACGGAAATTTCGTTGCAGCATCCATCTGTCACGCAGAACTGTATATTCCTTCTTCGTACAATTTTTCAACTTTGTCAAAATTTTATACATAATAGTGTCACTTACTTTCACTGCTGATTGAACGTATTTGGAAAGTTCGTTTATAAAAGCATAAATATTTATAAAAGGGTTTTTACAGTCATTCGAACATAAATCACCGTATATCTCGATTACAGACTCATACCATAACTTGTTATATTCGAGTTTATCTTTTGTCTTTTTCAAAATCGCTTCAGATTTTTTTACATGTATAGACGGTTCCTTTTCCATACTCTTGTAGGATGCAAAGTTTTTGACAACGTTGTTTAACTCCATGGAAATGTAATTTGACAGACCTATTCCCAATTCCGTGACAGCTTTCACAAGTGTTAGGGGATCGGTTACACTGACTTGATTTAATGTTTGGCAACCGTCAGAGAGCTTATCCCGCAGCTGCTGAATATTATCAGTGTTTTTTTCGAACTCAGAATAAAACTTTTCAATAGCATTTAAAACTAGTGAGATTGCAGTTGGCAATTGGATGTTAAGAAGTCGAGTTACCCAAGATTCCATGCGAATATCGTATAGTGAAGATAGATATTTTATTACATCGTCTTTGTAGTTTTTCAATTCAGAAGACATTGTCAACTTCTTGTCTTTCACTTTCAAAAGAAATTTGACGTATTTAACGTGTTTATCAACTTTATCGATACTAACATTAGGGTTACTTTTTTTTGCAATACTCATGAAATCTACTGCAAATGTAAGTGGTCCAGAAGTTGAGATAGAGTTTAAATCTTTTTTCGTATTTGCGTACAATTCATCTAATTCTTGATACTCTGTGGCTTTTTTGAAAGTTTGTTCGTAATTATTTTTCATCTGATTACATAGATTGAAAATATCTTCCTTGAGTTTGTTGTCAATTATCTCATCTATCAATTTGTTCATTTCATCAACTGCATTGCTAGATACAACATACCCAATATTATCTTTCTCATCTTTGTTTAGGTACCTAAGATTATCTCTTATCATTGTTTTAATATCATCCTTATTTTTTTTAATTTCCGGCATACAGTCCAATTGACCTCTGCTGACGAGTTCAAAGTTTGTAAATTATCAATTGCCACATCTCTCTCTTCTTTTAAATAATTTTCCACGTACCCAAGCAATATCTCATCGCTATCCGGAGTTGCTTCGTCGGTTGTGAAAGTATTGTCGGCCTTCGTTGCAACCATTGCGATAGTATCCTTGTATCTATCAATATCCTTCAACAACATGATCATGTATTCGACCAGCTTAGGAAAACTGCTACGTTGTTCTCCCTCTATAACACTAGATTTATTCACTATCAGCACAATTTTGAAGGATTTCGCTTGCGTCAGTAACTTGTGAATAAGGTATGCAATCGGTACTTCGTAACCAGGTCTTGAATCTTCGAAACCGGGACAGTCGTAGTATGTATGATTAGTTTCAGGATCTATGAACGGTTCTGGGATTACTGTGTGGGAATTTGACGTTGTTTGACCAATTTTCGCATTAAAATCGCGTAACACAAACTGTCCACTGCCTGGCGAAGTTTCCTCTGACACTAAACGAGCACCAGTGAGTAGCAATGTCAGAGTACTTTTGCCTGTGCGGGGTGGTCCAATGAACAAAATAACATTCTTTGTTGTGTCAACTGTAAAATTACTGTCCAGTTGGTTCCACAGGTCTAGAATTTCCGTTGTCGTGTTCATAGATTCTTCTGCAATTGCACCCAAAAATGAGAAGAACACGATGTATTTCACTATCATCGTGGCGATTCAGGATGTACTGTTCGAAATGTAAGCTTTGCTCAACTATCACTGAGCAACTGGTTTAATACATGACGCGTCTTCGCTTTTTATAGTACGAAATTGCTCGTATCTTATAATTATACTTTTTTTTTAAAGACTGTCGATTTCTGTGAAAAACGTATTATCAAAACTCATTAAATATCACTCATAAACTTATAATGATTTCACTAAGTGTCGTAACTTTTTTATCGACATAGATGTGTTTAATGATGTACATCCTGGAGAGAATATACACTCTCTTTAATAAATATTCCAACTTTTTGTACTCATTTTGACCACTACAAGTTTTTAGTTTCTAAAATTTTTCAGTCATATATTTATTGATAATGAGTAACATTTTAGGCTTAATTCGTCATGCGTTTTCCAAGCATTGTATTACGTGCTACTTATATTAAAGTTTAGAGGAAACACGTATATTCTTGATAACAGTCGGGGTTTCCCGAAAGGAAATCCCCACACTTGAAACGTATTATAGTTTCAGAGATAAAAAATTCTCATTGCAAAGCTTTGATATGTTTATGTCAACTTTATTTTCCTGATATTTTAAAAACATACATATATATGAAAGTTGAAAAACTTGTACATCACCAAAATTCTCAAATTCTAAAAATTTGAAAATCTTGCCTTCGTTACAAGACTGTCAAATATCCAAAATCATAAAATCATGGTATTCCAAAAACACCTGAATATTTTTTGCCTCTTCTCGTACACGTTTATAAAACCATCATTTATGTTACTGTTTTTATTACTTTTCGTTACTTATATCAATCAATTCATGTAATGAAATTACATTGAAATTGCTCCAACATCCTTTAAACACGAACTTTTCCACTCGAAAACTTTGTTAAAAAAAAACCTGATTTCCCGATTTCAATTGAATGCCATCAACAACGAAAAATGTTTGCAAAACATTTCCCGATACGAAAAAAAAAAGTTATGAATAAGCTCGAACTAAGTTTATCGAAAGTTGGAATATTCAGTTCTGGTGCGACCAGACTTCCCGACGTGGAACTTGTTACGCGACTGTACAAATGCGAACTTTCGGGAAATTTTGTAATGATCAAAGTTAACGTTACCACCCTGCAACTATTGAAGGATTAAACAATTAGCCCAACTTTCGTTGCCCCAAGGGCGCGCGAGCATGTCAACGCACGCTCGTGCTTTTCGGGCAGCTTTCCCTAGCCCGGTAAGTTATCGCTACACTCGCGGAGTAATGTGTTCATTTCCCGATCGGATGGTTTAATTAATTAGCACGCCCGGAGCAGCTGCTTTTACTCATTCTCCGACGGATTGCGCACTATGTCTTTTGGTCAACGTTGTTTTAGTCGCTTCAAGGATTTCGCATATTCGGGAAAACCGATAGACATTATTAAGTTGATTAATTGCATCGAGAATTTAATAAAGTCAAGGATTTTGAACATTATAAACGATAATCAAGTTATTTTTTAGATTCCAAATGGGGATTTGTGTTTTGAGGACTACTTTGATTTTTCAAGATTTTTGTGCAAAACCAAGCAAGCAAAAACTTTAAAAATCATTTTGTGTCAATATTGTTTACACGAAAAATTATTATTTAACTTGTGAAGAGAATAAGAAAAAAACAAACGAAAAAAAGTAGGCCTTTTCTTGCAAACTGCAATTGTTTAAAAATTGGAAAAATTCGTTTCAGGAAAATAGCTTGCAACAATTTTTGATAAAACGCCATTGAAAACTTATTAAAACTATTATATTTTATATTTATTTTATAATGTTATATTATAATATGATAAAATATAATTATATTATATATATTTTTATAGTTAATACTTTTTTATTATAGTACATTTATTATTATATTATTGTATTGTATAATATTACTATTCAAAGTTATAAGAAGCTACTTTTTTGGGGATTTTTATTTGAAATAACTTCTCAGTTACATATAATTGAAAATAGTTCATTTTTCGAAAATTCAAATAGTCATTCCTCGCCAATTTTGAATATTATACTAAAATATAACAAATTTTACAATTCAATTTTCGATTTTGTCGATTTACAGCGACGAAAAGCAAGATTTTTCTCAGATAAACTTAGTTTTTCCAAAAAAGCGTTTTTGAAATTTAAAAAGTTTTTCGGCAATTTTATAATATGAATTTTTCTGATGCAAATACTTATTTGTAAACTGTATTATACGAAATAAAAAACATAAATTATATAGAGTAAAATCTTTTCAATAATTATCAACGTCATATGCAGAGTTAAAAGAATTAGAATTCAAACAATGATCCATATACAGAGTGTAGGTCTTAAAATTTCAGTCAGGTCAGATTTTACCTGCATGGGTAAATGGGTAAATTAGTCACGGCTGAAATTTCAAGACCTACACTCTGTATAATCGCTAAAATGATGCAATTATAATTTAACCCTTATACCAATATTTTTTTGTATAATATCATATCTCTTTTTAAAAAAAACCTTAAATTAAAAGTCGTACGTACAAAGTAATCAGAACAGAATTAATAGTACCTTTTACCGTTACTTCGTTATTCATAAATTTGTAAAAAAATTAAACCAATTACATCCAAAAATAATGTAAAGAAATTATTTTTCATAAAAGTTTAAAACCAATGAAGTAAAGTCAGTGGAACAAAAAACAATAGAAATATATGTGAGCTAGAGAACTCTTTCATTGTTAAATTTCAATATTGTAGTTCGCAGCATTGGTGACTAAATAGATCAATGAAAAAGGCAAAACATTGCATAATTATTCTATGCCAATGATCGATAGAATGGGTTAGTTATATTCAAGGAAGCCATTTATAATCAAACGCTTCTATTTCAAGTGCTCTGAAATCTATATTGTCTATTTATGAATTTCTTGAGGAACGAACTCTGAACTTAATTTTATAAAAATAGGAATATTTCATAGTTTATGCATTTTATCAACTGAGTGTCAAAAAAAAATTTTTTCTAAATATTGAGCATTTTAAGAATCGTTATTTGGTTTTTGAATTATTAAAAATGTGCAAGTATTTTAATATAATGATTATTTATGTAGTTTTTTGTATTGCTTTGTGTCGTTTTTCTACAGCGAAAAATTGATGAAATATTTTTAGTTTTAAAATAGTATATTATTCATGTAACTATATAAGTATGCAAATCTGTATCGTATTTTTTGCTATATTTTTGTGTACTTTATAGTTTTTAATATTGTAAGTTTTGATTGTAAAATATTTTGTAGATTGAATGATACATATATACATTTTTGTTACATTATAATTTTGTTAAAACTGAAATGTAAATAACTAATAGTAAAATAACTCAATAGAGAATTCACTATACACGTATATTAAAATGATGATGTATTAAAATGAAAATTTCCACAATGCTCAATGGCCATAAAAATATGAAAATAATTATAGCAAAAATGATATTTGTTTAGATGTAATGAACGTATAGTAAAAATTGAGGTAAAAACATTATTATAAAAATAGTTTCAAAGTTTTATATAAATACCGTTGCCGACCATTTTCCCGAATCCCTTTTCCCGAACAGCCTTTTTCCCAAACGGTCATTTTCCCGAAAACCGTTTTCCCGGAAGGTATTTTTTTGAACGACCATTTTTCCGAACGGTCTTTTTCCCGAATCCGTTTTTCCAAAGGGTTTTTCATTTTCCCGAACGGGAAATTTTCCTCTCAGCCTCATTTCTAGAAATGCCATGGTTACGCATTTACAATTTTAAAATTTTAAAATTGTGCTGAAAAATTTTAATTATTAAATAATATTTGAAAATCATATTTTTGAATTAATTTAAAAAGAAGAATAAAGTTTATAATTTTTAAATTTAAAAATTAAAATAAAATTAAAAATTTTGAAATTTCAAAATTAAAAAAAATTTTACAGTTTTTAAATTTCAAAATTAAAATAAAATTTACAATTTTTAAATTACAAATTTTCACCATGACTCTTTTTATCGAAGACTCTTATGAAATTCATAAATGTATACAATTAAAATAAAAGTGAAATTCTAATCGAAATTCGAAAAATATACTTTCGGGAAAACTGTCATTCAGGGAAAAATACTTTCGAGAAAATAGCCATTCGGGAAATGATACGTTCGGAATAGTGGCGTTTCAGGAAAATAGTCATTCGGGAAAATGACCGTTCGGGAACTTGGATTCGGGAAAATGACCGTTCGGGAACTTGGATTCGGGAAAATGACCGGGAATCATAAATACACTTTGTTTTTTCCTATGTAATAAGTTTTATTTATTTCTCGTATATTTATATCTTAAGTTAATTTTTTATTTTCTAATTGATTTTTTTTAAGCTAGTAGTTTTTATAGTTTTGAAATTCCTCAGAATTGAAAAATTTTTTGGCTTTACAACTGTTTGGCATCATAGTCTTTTGAATTTGTCACGATTTAAATAGAAAATCGGAATTTCTTTCATCGTAAAAGTTTTTAGATATTTCCTGCATATTCGAAGATTTTTCATTTAAGCTGAATCTTTTTTGAAACACATCAAACTTTTGGAAATTAAAATATGCTCTGCATTATTTTGAGTTTGGCAAAGTACTCTTCTAGAATTTATCAAGATTCACTAGATTTTAGAAATTCTTTGTATATTCAAAGATATATTCTACCAACATAACCTAAACTTTATCAAATCACCTTATCGTTTTGAAACTTTCTAAGACCTCCCAGAGTTTCCTAGAACTATCCAGATTTTCAAAACTACCCAAAATTTCCTGAACTGTTTTAAATTCATCCTGTTATTCAAACTTTGCAAATCGAGTCGAAGTCGAGTATTATAACAAAATTCGTTAAAAAATAAAATTTAAACGCTGTGAAGCGCATTTCTCTCTCGGACACTTGGAACGTGGAAAAGCTCGCGCGACCTTCCAAAAAGTAAAGTGAAATATGGGTTGAGTGTAACACTACGTTACCGGGTAGTTTCACTCGGGGCGGAAAACGAGAGGTGTTTAGGACAAGCCAGGGAAGTCATTAGTTGGGAGGGATTGCGTAACGACGTTGCAACAGTCTTGAGTTATCGATCTGTTGAGCGCGTACGTACCCTGGGAATAATTAATTCTGACTCCCGATTGAAGCGCCGATTTCTCTTCACGCGTACCGTGAAACGACACGCGTTTCTCGCTCGACAGTTCGCGTTTGTTATCGCGCAAATTGTAATTAGAACGCGAAAACAAAACCCCGATTGTGATGAGAAGTGCGGCTCCGCTTTCTTTTTTCACTACCCTGTTTTGTACTCTCGTTGAAGGGAAAAGTTCGTTAATTAACGTCGCGAAATTCGCGGGGTTCGGGATTGTCGGTATTTTTTGGGGTTCGTAGAGTATTTCGAGTTTCACGGGTTGTGGAGGAGTAATGCAGATTTTTTGTGAAGTTCGTTGCATTGGATGTTAAATAATAACTGAAGAATTAAAAATTAAATAGCTTCAACTTTAGGATAGACTTAAAAACAGCTAAAATTATTAAAAAATCCCGTTATATTTTTTAATTATAATTCTAGAGAAATGTTGAAAATTGTCGATGTAAGAATGATCGACAGAGGGAATAGGATTTCATGCTTTTAGAGCAAGGACGACCTGTCGAAGCTTGAGGTGACACGAGTCGTGGCGAACAGGCGTGGAATCAGTCAATAGGGAAAGCTGGGAAATGGAAAGTAATACCGATGGTCACGCGGTGTCGGCTCTGTGTAGCAGAGCGAATTGGCAGCCGCAATCACGTGGCTCTCGGGCTCTTCTAGGGTAGTGAAAGCACGTCTCCAGCACGCAGCAACCCCCTTCCCCGCACTGCATCACCATGTTCGATAATGTAGTCATTACCTTTGTCCGATTTTCCCATCAGTACTTAGGTACTACATTTTTTTTCTTTTTTTATATTTATTGCAGTGTGGAAGCAGAAAAATGCCAAGTGCTAACTTGGTAAAGTTCTTTTTTTTTACTTGAGTAAAGCTCGTACTCATTTCAACTTCTTTGAATGTACTTTCAACTTTATTTTGATTTTAAAATATGGAGTTGTTAGCGTTTTTTCTTGTTTTACAAGTGAAATGAATTTGAAGCCCGAATTGATTTTACCTTTTTTCATCTTCGTTCGTTTTCGCTAACAAGATTTGAAATTGAAAATCGGTGTAATAAAATATAAAAAAATGTATTGAGTATGAAAATAGTATTGAAGGGAAAAAATTCACCTTATTACTTTCGACTAACTGAAAATCAATCGTTTCTAATCTTCAATGTTAATAATTTTTTCTGGCGATTTTTGAAAAATATTTTTACAAAATCAAAGTAAAAGAGACAGTAATTGAATAATATATTAAAAGTTATGGAATTATTGAGGAATTTTAAATTCTAAGATGAGAAAAATTTGGGATTCCAATATTTTCGATAGAGGAATTTTGAAAATTTTACGTGTTTTGTAACACAGTAATCAATTGACTGTATTCCTTAAAATTCGTTTAAAAAATGATAATTTGTTGTCTTATAATTTTAATTCAGTGTTTCTCATTTATGAATTTATAGATGAATAGTTTCAAGACCTCGTGGAAAATTTCATATCGAATTTCAGGTTTTTGGGCTCTAACAATTAGAATATATTTATGAAAAAGACTTGGCGTGATTTTTTAGTTGATTATAGTGAAAAGTCACTTGAAGATAGTGAAATTTCACAACTTTTTTAGATATGAATTTAAGTAAACTTAAGAGCGAAGAACTCTTTAAGAACTCTAAGAGCGAAAATTCAATCTTTCAGAGTTAAAATAAACACTGATGAATTGAGAGAGTATATTTTTAGAAAGTAAGTATTTGCTACGTCATAGGAAAATTTTTCTTGGCTTCTGAAAATTTTGAAAAATTATAAAGTATTATAACGAAATTGATATGGTTGAGTTGACGAGATAATTATACTATTTTTTCATTATTTATTTCTTACAGTTTATTATTATTCTTGAAAAAGTTTAATTTCACTTTTGAAATAAAATACAGAGTTTTGAAGCTCCTACAAATCTTTTTTGAAATGTTTTCACCCACTCAGGTTTTAATTAATATCATTTTTCTGAAGTATTTGTGCTGAAAAAAATGAATCGAAGGTAATATTATGTTGTGACGAGGTTTTAATATTAAATAAATTCAAAGTAATAATAATTTAAAGACTACTTCATCAAAATGGCACTTGGTACTTTTTGCAACTCAATTACCTGATTTAGAGTTTCTAAATATTTCCGACACTATATTTTTACTTAGAAACTTTTTTTGTTAACAACTTTTTTTATACATGGTGCTATGACTAATTAAAAAACACTCATTATGCAGCAACAATACTTGTTCAAAGTTCTAAAAAAAATTTTATATATTTCATTTTGAGAACTCTAATACTTCATCTAAATTTTTTACAGTAAAAGTATGGTTTAGAGTTATTTTACAAACATAAATAAGGTAATTGTGTTTTTGTTATTCTTTCACAAATTTTTTAAAGTGAAATCAAATGGTTTCAATATGAAGATTTCTTTACTCAATTTTGATCAGGACTGTCTTTTTTTCCAGAGATGATTCTCAAATACAACAAAATGCAAGTCATGCATTTTCTGAAAATATAGATTTAAAATTCAAGAAAAAAAACCTGACAATATACTTCTCCAAATTTGAATACGCCTTAAATTTTAAATTCGTTAGAAAAAAAATCGAGTGTTGAAGTATTCGAAATGTCACATATTCCTTGGAAAAAAAATAAAACATATTTTCGGAAAACCCTTTATAAAAATTATTTCTGTGTGCACCCCTACCTCGCGTAATCCGGTAAACGGATGAAAAACCAAAGACTCCGTTGTCGTTAAATTGAATTTCCGTCCCAACCTATCGGCTCTAAAAAATCACGCGATTTTCTCTTCCACCTTTCAACGTAATTCAGTAAAAAATTTGTTCGCTTGGTTCCGCCCTCGGGTCCTTTAAAAAAAGTCCCCGTCGTTTTTGCGCAAAGTAGAGATAATGAAATTCAACGGACGCCTTTGAACGGCTTCGCGAGCTTCATGGAAAGTTTACTCGCGTTACAACAAAGAGAAATAAAGTGCGAGTAATCGCTTCGTTATCCTTGGCTAAAAAAGGGATAGCTTTGGGTTGCGCTCGGGGCAAAAAAAAGAAGAAAACATTACAACGTGCGTTTTTCACCGGAGAAAATTAATTTCACCCGAAAAGTAAGTTTTCCTCGCGTTAGGGCCATTTCCGCGAGCGGGAAATTTCCCGTTCATTCGGTCATGTCACCTTTTTCCGACGTTTTCAAGCGGAACCAACAGTTGGCGTCGAAACGCCAAGCGGATTTTTCGACGACTGATTTTATGGCGCCGCAGTTTGTGTTTTCAGGTGCACTGAGAGAACGATGGATTCCGTGACGGCTATTCTTTTACACGCTGTGCGTAGGAGACTAACTGACAACGTCGGAAAATTTTCAGGAAACTCGGGATGGATAATTTTCTGGCTGGGAGAGATCTTGAAATGTCTTCTTTCGTTTTCAGAGAGAATTTTAACGCTGATTGTTAATTTTTTTTAAACAGGAGACCACTACGAGCGCCTCAATTCAGTGATAAGTTGTTAAACTTAAAAATGATGGAATAGATGGATTTGTAATGATGAACTGGAAAATTTCTACATTAAGAAAAATGCTTACTAAAATAAAGTGAACCTTCAGTTAGTTAAATACGAACTTGAAGTTTTTGTCTTCTCTATGTAAATAACAAGTGTAGTAATTAGAAAAAATTTTTTTAGTTGGAGAGATCTTAAAATGTCTTCTTTTAATTTAATAGAATATTTTAACGCTAGTTATAAATTTTTTTAAACAAAAGACCACTACGGGTGCCTTAATTTAGTGATAAGTTGTTTAAACTAATGGCGCGTTGTTAAAAAAATGATGAAGTAGGTAAATTTGTACAGATGAACTGGAAAATTTCTACATTAAGAAAAATGCTTATTAAAATAAGTTAAAGTTAAGTTAAATACGAATTTGAAAAATTTTTTTTTCATTTCTACAAGATATTCTAGATATTCGAGGTAATTTGAGAGAAGCTTTTTCAAGTTTGTATTAAACTAAAGATTTACATAATTTTTGTTATCTTTTTTTTTGAGTTATCTGAATGACTGAATATCAAGAGTTTCGAATTTTGTTTTTTGATTTAAGAGTTTTAAAAAGTGCTAGGAATGAATAAGTTATAAATAATTATAGTTACGGGTCCAATTTACAAGAAATAGATATTTCGAAATAATGAAAATAGGTGATTTTAATGTTTTCATCAAATTTCGTTAAAATTGATGAAATGACGTTAATGATTAATTCAAATTTGATATATGTAAATGCATATTCATTTTCTTTATAAATTATTTGACATGATATGAATTTTGAAGAATTTTTTCATTTAAATGTCTTCATCACACATTCTAAATTATAGTATTTTTTTCGTTTGACATGTGAATCAGTGAAGCAAAAGTTTGCTTCTTTCATATTTTCAACACTATTTTTACGAAAGTTACAGTCTAGATGTTTCATAAAATAGAAAATTTCTTTTTTTACAATTATTAGTCTAAAAATGCAGTAAATTCCATTCATTCATGCAACTTCAACATGTATTTTAACAACGGAAAAAAATACAATTTTCAACATTCCATATCCGAAATATCGAGATCGGAAATTTTTTCTTAATACAAAATTTCGTTTTTTCAATTAGTTGAATCCATACATATGACTATTTTTCATTCGTTTATTTTTATATTTTTTTAGCTATTTTATTTTGCAGTAAATTCGATTGAAAATTCTCCACCAAAAATTAATGAAGTTAAAACGCTCAATAATAACTATGAAAATGTATCTTTAATTATCAGCACAAATTCATAAGAATGCAAGCATGTTTGTATTTTTAATTTAATGTATCATTATATTACTTAAATTGAAATTGATATATAAATATTTGAATTGATATCTAGGTAATATTTATTGCATATAAAATTTTAATTATTTTTATATTTTTGATATAATAAATAATTTAAATCTGACTCATGATTCTCTTATTCAGACTTCTATTTTTTTATTTGTTTCATTTTAGAACTATTCAATGAAGAATTAAAAACTTTTCAACTATTCACTCATTTTGCGATCAGGTTTTTAATCTATTAATCATCAAATTCAATATTCTTGTTACCAAAATTATCGCATCTGAAAAATGCATTGAATTGCAGTCTACAGTCATATAAAATAAATAAAGTATGTTCACAAATAAAATAGTTTATTTACCAATGTACTCTCGAATCACACAATTATTTACTCCGTTATAATTCAATTTTTCAAGAACCATATTTAAATAAATACCATCTGAAGTCTCTTATCAAATTTTTGGAAACATCAATGAAAAAAATCTATATTTCATAAAACTTCAACAGATTTCCTAAAATACTCATCATATATTTATTTTTATACCCAAAAGTAATTATACACCAAGTTTAATGCTTTGTTTCCTGATTTTTCCGATCCAAGAATTTTTCACGTTCCCTTAGACCCAATATCAAAAATATTTTTTATGTTGAGTTTTGGTTTTTCATATTTGCTCTGAGAGAACATGAAATATTCTTAAATCAAAAATACTTATTTCCGAACCATGTACCTTAAAAACCAACGTTGTAAAATTGAAACTCTACGCCTCAAATCACGCTCTCATTAGAACTCTAATAAACAAATTTTTTCTCCATTAAACTATCACAAGTCACAAGTAATTTTGTTGTTTTCCACGTGAAAAGCGTAAATATTTCGGAGCCACGAATAACACGCACGTAATCTGAAAATTCTCAACGAAATAGTTGGAAAATTTGTTATCAATCGTTCTTTCAGTGCGCCTTTGGGGGACAAAAACTCATTAAAACAGAGAATAGAGACAAAAAGCCAATTTACCTGGGAGCAGGGATGTTGCGTTGGGTGCTGCGTGTACGAGGTATTGGACGCGTTGCATGCCCCGGTGCCTGGGACTTTCATGGCCTCTTTATAGTCCGGCTGATACGGCAGCAACATGCGAATTTTGCCCCACCGATTAAAAAATAGCGCTATCGCGCCGGCCCAGACCATTAGAACCACTACCACTATTGTCACCTCTACACCTCTCACCTATAACACAACAAAACGGAGAAATGATAAATGATGGAAAAATGAAAGGATCAAAACTAGAATAACATAAAATGAAATTTCAATGTAATAAAATATACTCTAACAAATATATTATATACAGATATATTACATTATATATAGTTATAATGTATAAACTATATAATTATGTAAGTTATACAGTGGGCAAAAAAAGTCATCGGCCACCAGCAATTTTTTTAAAGTTTTGTAGTTTTTACATTAAGAAACATAATATTCAAGTTGAACCTCATTGA
>JAPYZL010011155.1:0-23507 GCA_030522825.1 Platygaster orseoliae | reverse complement strand
AATAATCGATATTTTGAACACCTTATAAAACTTTCGGATAGTTACGTATCGGCACTGGTCTGGAACCACAAGTTATAATAAATCCACTCACTTCAGCATCTACTTAAAAACAAGCTTATGGAATAAGCTTTCTGTCACAGTAAACCGTTTAGACCTACGTCAATTTTAAGTACCGAAAATAGTGATGGCCGTCATTACCCCACTTTCCCCTATACATGAATGAGGAAAATTCTATATAAATGTATGGGAATTATATAACGAAGTATATTAAATTTGCGATTCATGGATAGGTAAAAAACTTCCCATAATGTATGGGAGTTTAATCAATTAAAAATGTAAATCATGAAATTATGTTTTATAATTATAGAAGAGTACATTCTAAATTCTTCAAGCCACCAATTTCACAAATTAAAGTTTATAATCATAAACTTTGTAACTTTATGATTTACTTTATTATAATTCGTTATAATTATTAATAATAAATACTCCATAATAATAATTATTATTACGAATAAAATAAATATTATGAATATTACAAAAAAAAAAATAACGAATATTACAAAAAAATATTACAAATATTTCAAAAAAAGTAAATTATACCTGATAATAATAACCAAAATCGCAATTTCTAGGTAATGGATAAAATTGAACAAATAGAATTAATTATTGATAAACTAAATATCAAACAAAAAATTGAAGTTTTTCATGATGAAAACAAGTTTTTCAAGTAGATATCTAACAAAAAATCTTAAACCAAAACTATCAGCATATTATTTTTCTAAAAAATTGATGAAATAATAATATATTTATAATAATGAACAAATAATTTTAAGCGAAAAACAACCTTATAAAATTAGTGCAATATTTTATCGGAAAACTGATTGTTATATTTATTACAAAAATAACTACATGAAGAATCAAATTAATATTTAACCATCAATAAACTGTAATAACAATTTTTTAGTAGCTATTAAAGATGTAAATCAATTAATTATGTTTCATAATTATAAAATAGTACATTCTAAATTCTTAAAATCACATATTTTACAAATAAAAGTTCATGATCATAAACCTTGTAATTTTTTATTTATTTTATTATAATTCGTTATAATTATTAATAAAAATAAATTCGTTAAAATAACCAATATTACGAATAAAATAAATATAACAAATATCACGAAAAAAATTATTACAGAAAGTTTCCAAAAAAAACAAATAATGATAGTAAAAATAATAACTCCAATCGCAATTTAAAGGTAATGGATAAAATTCAAAAAATAGAATTCATTATGCACGAGCTAAATATCAAACAACAAATAAATGTTATTCATGATAGAAAAAAAACTTTTTTCAATTAGATATCTAACAAAAAATCTTGAAATAAAATGATCATCATATTAGTTTTTCAAAAAATTAATGAAAAACATATATTTATAATGATGAACAAATAATTTTAACCAAAAAACAGCCTTATAAAATTGGTGGAATGTTTTTAAAAAAACTGATTTTCACATTAATTCCAAAAATAACCACCTAAAGGATTAAATAGATATTTTATCATCGATAATCTGTGGCACCAATTTTTTAAAATTTACCGTCTTTTTTACTTTTTACTTATCAATTTTATCATTTTCATGCGAAATAATTCTTTAGAAGTTAAATAATGATATAAACCGATGCATTATGTTTTATAATTGTAAAGGAATAAATTCTAAATGTTTAAAACCACCAATTTCACCAATCTAAGTTTGCAAAAAATAATATAAAATATTCTCTAAAAAATTATCATAAACCTTACAACTATATGATTTATTTTATTACAATTCGTTATGAACAAAAATTTCAAAAATAGGAAAAAAAGCAATAAATTCTTATTTTCCAATGATTTCTATATAAAATTTAAATGTATGCAATTGTAAATTATGTTTATACTGCGAAAAACATTTTTTTATCATTTAAATTTAACTTATTTTGTCAATATCCTCATAATCAAAATATCGACTTTTTCCGTGAACAAAGCATGCATCGAATTGATTCGTGAGAACTTTTTTGTTTCGAATTTCAAAAAAACTGATATAGGTTAATTTGATCAATTAATTATTGTTTATACT
Organism: Platygaster orseoliae; assembly: GCA_030522825.1. Taxonomy (NCBI): domain Eukaryota; kingdom Metazoa; phylum Arthropoda; class Insecta; order Hymenoptera; family Platygastridae; genus Platygaster; species Platygaster orseoliae. The sequence goes on along the minus strand of JAPYZL010011155.1, from coordinate 21,396 downwards.
TTCTGGAGGACTTTCAACCCCAAAACCTTCCTCTGAAAATCCCCGAATGAAATACCTCGATTACCACACTCGTTGTGAAATAAATTATAACATCGAGGGCCGGAAAATTTGGCTAGCGATGATCGCGATTGCTTGGAATCCGATATGATTAGTCGTAGCGATTGATATGTCGAGATAGGCGGCCCGGGGCACAATGCCAAGTTCGGGGATTAAACGGGAAAGGTTTGGCTGGGTTCCCACAAGTTGAAGGGGGGCCTCCCGCTATTTTCTTAATCTCGGTACCGGAGGCGAAACGAACGAGGGAAAACAACGGGAGATCGCCGGGATCCCAAAGAGAATCTGACGCGTCCCTCCGCTGCAGCGCCCCCTACATCGCGGAGCTTGTAGGGGGCGCCGGAACCTGTGTGTGAAACTGACCCCCGGATGACTCGGCTGCATTCACCGCCGAAATTCGCGCAGATGTCATTTGTGCTGCACTTTTCTCGCGCTCGTATCATGATTGCGCGATTTTAAACAATTAACGTCACTTTTGTACACGCGGAAAGTAATATTTGGTTCTAGCAACCAAATCAATTATGTAGTAAAATATGGAGTAACCATAGTTTTGGTAATTTAAACTATAGTTTTCGTTATAAAACAAAATTAATATTTTCTACGTACTTAACAAAACACAAGTATAATTTTTAAACATTGCAAAAGTCCCAAGTTTTTCCATGAAGAATCGTTATTTGAACAAATTCCCTCTTGTTTAATTAATAAAAAAAAATTCCAATTGTTTTTTTTGTTTATAGCAGTGATGGCATTTCGAATATATTTGAACTTTCATCTTAGGTTTCGTTGATTTGCGAGTCATGGCTGGACAGTTGAACTAATTAAGGGAATTGCGGGGAAAATGTTTGCGGGGGAGTTGGAAAGAGCGTTTAATCCCGTTAAAGCGGTTTGTACGAATCGAACGGGGGTGAATCGAGCGATCGCGGCGGGACTTAATTGGAGAGAAAACCAACTTCCGGAAAATTTAATATGGATCGCAGCTGTGACCCGGAAAAGGGATTATGAAAGAAAATTTGCCGCGTTATGCACCAGCGCGTGTTTTTTTCGCGGGATCGAGAAAAGGGGAAAAAAGGCTTTGTCGGATGATGCGCAAAAAACCAAATGGTTTTTTTTCCAACACATGAAAAAAAATGAAGAAAATCATTTTATCAGTGTTTGATAAAAAATCGTGATGGAAAAATGTGTCACGGTGAGTTAAGAAATTTTTATAAATAAATTGTGGAGATTTCTATTTACACTAAAAAATCAAAACAACGAAAATTTCTTCGATCATACATTTATTTCTAATTTGTCGAGCAAAAACCACTCGACTGAAAAATGTGCACAAAAATCTCCTACGCCACATTTTATTAAGGAGCGACGATAAATCTCGGGTCGTTAGTCTGGTAATTAGCGTTGTAATTACTGTAAGAACCGGTATTTTCGAGTTGGTACTGGACTTGCGCAATTGGTTGTACGCTCAATTTCGCGTTGAAGTCGCTTTTGGTTTCGTGGGGCACCACGAGAGCCGGCGAAACCGCGACTTCGAGTCCTGATTGGGGAGACAGCTCGATTTTTTGCAACGGCGCGTAAGCGTAAATCGGGCCCCGAAGAGGCTCCACGTTTTCTGCCCGGATTTTCGCGAAATATTTCATGGCGTCTTGGCGGCTGACGTAATTTACACGTTGGAGCCGGCCATCGGGAAGGGCTACGTAGTACTCGCCAGTTTGTTGGGGTTGCTGAGGATTCGCTTCTTCGTCGAGTTCATTTGCAGCGTTTCCTGACTCGGTCTTGCAAAAAAAAACAATTAATTTTTTTTTTTTCATTGAAATTTAAAATGCACTGGTAAAAATTTCATTAATTTTTCAAAAAATTTCAACTAAAACAATTCAAAAAAAAAATTTTTTTTTTAATCAAAATTTAAAATGTACTGGTAAAAATGTAATTAATTTCAATAAACATTCATGTATGGTATTTACATTCAAAATAATAAATACGTGCATTAAACTCAGTATAATTAACTTATCATTATTTTAATTAACTCATATTAAAATCTGTCAGTAGTTTATTAAAACTAATAGACTTGGATATCGTATATTGTATATTGTGTATTGTATATTGTGTATTGTATATTGTATATTATACAAAAAGTCTAATTAACTAGTGATTCAAAAATCAAGAGCGTTTATTAATCTTCATCAACTTTGTATATTGGTTTTCAAATGCGTTTATGTAAAAAACTTCCAAGACAAGTTTATTAAAATTAATACAAAAATTTCTACACTGTTATAAATTTTATTAATTTTAATTAACATTCATGTATGGTATTTACATTAAAAATAATAAACGCGTGTATTAAACTCAGAGTAATTAATTTATCATTAATTTCAATTAACGCATATTAAAATCAATCAGTAGTATATCAAAATTAATAGACTTATAAATTGTATATTGTATATTATACAAAAAATTTAATTAACTAGTGAATTAAAAATCAAGAGCGTTTATTAATCTTCATCAACTTTGTATATTGGTTTTCAAACGCGTTTATGTAAAAATCATCCAAGACAAGTTTATAAAAATTTATACAAAAATTTCTAACAGTGTGAAAACTCCAGGGGGGAGGGTACAAAATTTGATTTAATCGAGAAATTAAAAGGAGAATCACTGGGAAAAACCTAGAGCTTTAAGAAAAAATGTTCTGGAAGGGTTTTTTGAAAAAATCAGTCTCGGTATTATTTTCTTGAAAATCTATACGAATTTTTGGAATATTTTGATTCCGAAAGTATCTTATAATCGAATAATGATAATGATAATGAATAATAATAATAATAATAATAATAATAATAATAATAATAATAATAATAATAATAATAATAATAATAATAATAATAATAATAATAATAACAATAACAATAGTAATATGTGACACGATTTGAGAAAAGATACCTTAGGGTACCGAGCGTTTAGGCACATTATCTGTGTTAAAGGCATTGGAAAGTAGGCCTAAACGATTTGTACCCTAAGGTATATTTTCTCAAATCGCGTCACATATATATATAAAAAAAAATAAATAACAAATAATAAAAAAATTGAGTTCCATTATAATAAATACGTAAATGAAAAATGTTTGACCCTGAAAAACAAAATTTATGTAGATTCTAAACCCCGAAAATCGTAAAATTAAAAAACCTTTATATACCGAAACCAGATCGTCAAAAAATTAAAAATCATAAAATCCCAGAAAGAACATATTTTTTTACTATTTGCGGAATTTTTGAAATTTTTGTGTTTTATGTTATTTGTACAATTTCGTAGTATTTTTCATAATTTTTAAAGATTTCTCGTATTTCTATGATTCACTCTACAGATTTCTAGAATTCAACGCTAAACTATTTAAATTAACAACGATTTTGAGTTTCTAGTATTTTTATAGATTTCGAATTAATTTGTAGATTGCTTTATAGATTTATAGAATTCGTTGCTTTAGAATTCTAATTTCAATAGAATTCCAGTAATTTCAAAGATTTCTATGAAAATCATATTTACGTAGATTTTGAGTAATAATTATTCACTTGACAATATTTGCTATATATTTTTGAGGAATGGGATATAATCAACAATATAATATAGTATTCTAATAATTCTATATTCTTTTCTATTTTCTAGATTCAAAAATTCTGATTCAAATCCTAAATTCAAAAATTCTCTGAACAAAATTCAAGAATTCACTAAAAGAAAAAACAAATTGAAAGAGTTCACCATGAAACTTTACTGAATTCGGAAAATTCTGATACATATTCTTAAATTTGAATAATGCATTTAAGAATTCACTGAATTCAGTGAAAAATTTCAAGAATTTAAAAATTCTGACAATTCTGATTCAAATTCTGAAATTTGAATGCTAAATTCAAAAATTATGATTCAAATTCTAAAATTTCATTTCTAGATTCCAAAATTATGTTTCAAATTCTAAATTCGAAAATTCACTGAAAAAAATTATATACTAGTGATTTTGATTCTAATAAGAAATAACAAAATTCTAATTACAATTAGAAATTTCTTATAATAATTCTATTTCTTATAAGGTCGACCTTGAAAATTCAAATAAAAAAACTTTTTATAAAAACCAGTGACACTTTTGTAATAAATTTCAAATTTTTTATAAGAAAATATTTATGTCTTGTACATTTCTTATGAACTGGAATATGTATGAAAAAAATTTATTGTAAATATTTCCACAAGAAATAAAGTTTTATTTAAACAGTTTTTATTCACAATTTGCTAAAAATCGGATATTTGGACTTAAATTTTTTAGCAAAAATATCGTATTGCGAGTTTTGGAAATTACCTCTTTTGACGAAACTATATAATATATAAATAAAAAAATAGAAAGTGCTGAATAATTTTTTTCTTTTTGGACTAACATTTTTCGATATTATGACGACAATGAAAATCTGACTGTATCACGTGATACTTAATATAGTAGAAAAAAGTAATAAAAATGTAATTTTTTTTTCACAAAAAACATCGAATTCACAAAAAGTAGATTATTCAAAAAACTTGTTGCTTATTCAACTAATTTTTTATTGTTTTATTTTGCTCACAATCCCTTGAACATTAATTTTTTTCAACTTTAAAAAACTGGAAATAATTGAATTTCGTTAAATTTCATCAAAGTTATTTTAAAATAAAATAAAAAATAAGCTTCTGGAATTCCATTTGATATTCGCAGTCGTTTTTCCATTCGGATTTATCGTCTTGATTCGAGTATCAAAGGGAGAGATCTTTTGGAATTTTAATCACGGAAAACACAAGCTCTTGGAGCCTTTTTAGTATTCAGAACCACGTTTACTTTCGATTGCACGTACGGCACGAAAGAAAGAGACGCTCCGTGATTTTTATGCGCTTCGGCAACATTTCCATTCGGGTTTTTGAAAAATTTGCTTGCTGACCCGGGAATTTCAGGGGTTGAATTTCTCTTAACCATGAAATGAAATATTTTCGAAAACAATCTGGTAATGAATTTTAATTTTTGCGTTGAAATCTTGTTTTACGTGAAAGAAATATGTTGTGTCACTTTTTCAAGGTTTCTGTTGGTGTAGAAATACTGACGAGTGATTTTCAAGTAGTTTTAGAGAAATTTCTCAGAATGTGGAATTTAAGGCTTACGAGAATACGGGTTTATTTGATTTTATTCGTATTTTAATGAATAATTAGAAATTTAAATTGTTTTTACTTGCATTTATGGATGATAAAAAAAATTGTTGAAACCTTAGTGTTTTATAAAATACAACAAGGTTGATTTCTTTGAAATTCAGAAAGAAAAAGTAAATTAAAATTTTAAATAGTTTTTCGTGAACAGTTTGTTTTCCAAAAATAAGAACTAAAAATTCACAATAAGAGGAAGTCACGTGAAATATTAATATTTCAAGAATTTTATTTTTGGACTATTTTTTAGAATCTGCGAAGTATTTTGATAATATTCAGTTGTTATAAATAATTTTCATCGATTCTAAATTTACCACAGTTTATAAAAACTCATGATAGAAGTTATAATTAAAAGTTTTATTTTAATTCAACACATATTACAATAATAATCATAAAATAATGTTTCAGTTATAATTAATTTTCATCATTTCTGAAATATCCACAGTTTATGAAAACTCATGATAGAAGTTAAAATTAGAAGTTTCATTTCAACTTCATTTCAATTCAACTCATAATTAGAAGTATCAATTGTTTTTAACTGCATTTATGGATGATAAAAAAGTTGTTGAAACTTAAGTGTTTTATAAAATAACAAGGTTGATTTCTTCGAAATTCAGCAAGGAAAAGTAAATTTCAATTTTTAAATATTTTTTCGCGAATAGTTTGTTTTTCCAAAAATAAGAACTAAAGATTTACAATAAGAGGAAGTAACTAGAAATATCAATATTTCAAGAATTATGGTGTTAAACACTTTTTTTATAATCTGCGAAGTGTTCTAATAATATTCAGATATAATAAATAATTGTCATTGTTTCTGAAATGTCTACAGTTTATAAAAACTCATCATATATTCAATTTATATATTTATTATTAAAATATTATTTTATATTATAAAATTTTATATCATAAATTTATATTTATAGTTTAAAATATCATCTATATATTAAAAAAAATTTTAGAACTGAAGTGTTTTATAAAATACAACATGGTTGATTTTTTCGAACTTCAGCAAAGAAAAGTAAATCGAAATTTTCAATAGTTTTTCACAAACAGTTTGTTACTCCAAAAACTTTTTGAATTTATTTTTAAATTTAAAATATTAATAATAATAAATAAATTGAAGAATAATAAATTCAATTTTATTTTATTTGTTTTTTTATTTATTTTTCCAAAAATAAGAACTGAAGATTCACAATAAGAGAAATGCACGTGAAATATCATATTTTGACAATTATAGTTTTGAACATTTTTTTTAGAATCTGCCAAGTATTCTGATAATATTCAGTTGTTATAAATAATTTGCATTATTTCTGAAATATCCACAGTTTATTAAAACTCATGAATTCACATTACTTCCATATTTCCAAAAACTGTTTTAAGCCAAAAAAGAGTTATTTTGAAAACTAGGAATTTTTCCCACATTTCTATGAATATTTTCAATTATTAGATAATCCAAGTAATAATTATGAACGTTTTATATATGTAAACTATAAATAATGTTTTTTCGTAATATAAAGTTATTTTGATAATCCGAATCATTATAAATCTGTGGTGTCCCGACATAACCGAATAAGTCCACTTTGCTATAAGGCTCAAAATTTATTCAGAATATTATGTAAAATGAGCCTTACGGCAAAGTCGACTTATTCGGTAATGCCGGGACACCACAGAAATATAATGCATTATCGCCCACAGTGTAGAAATAGCTTACTTTCCCCACACTCAAAATGAAAAAAAAATTTCAACTATTGCAACATCTCTTTCCTTCTTCAAAAAACAATAATCACTCCACTCTTACCTCAGATTCTTCAAGACCACGAACAGTAGTCGGTTCCTCGTCTTCGTCATCAAAACCTGGTTGTTCAGTGGTTGTATATTCAGGGACTCCATATTGTTCTTGAGGAACATTCGGAGGACCGTAATTTTGAGGAGGCGAGGCGTATTGTTTTTGAGGAATGTACTGTTTTTGAGGTACAGCAGGTGCGCCATATTGTTGTTGAGGCGCACTTGAGGCGCCGAATTGCTGTCTCTGAGGTGTACTTGGGGCGCCATATTGTTGTTTTGGAGGTGCGCTTGGAGCGCCATATTGTTGTTTCGGAGGTGCGCTTGGAGCGCCATATTGTTGTTTCGGAGGTGCGCTTGGAGCGCCATATTGTTGTTTTGGAGGTGCGCTTGGGGCGCCATACTGCTGTTTTGGTGGCCCATAAGAGTTCTCAGCTGTTTGTTTTTCGGGCAAGTTGAAGGCTGGACCTTTAGGTTTCCATCCTGAAGGTTCGTAAGGTCCGGAATTGACCTCCTGATTTTCAGGAGCCACGTAGTAAACCTGCTTGTTTTGCTGGAACTGGCGGTAGCTCGGTGGCTCCGCAAGGGACAGGCCAACGAGGAAAGTTAGGCTCAGGAAAGTCTGGAAGAAAAACCATGAAAATCAATTTTCTTCGTTCCATAAAAACACTTTTTTTGTGGCGTTTATCTCAGCGAACATTTTTCACAAAAATCATCTTCCGGCAGTTTTCCATTTTCCGCCAGCAACATGCAGCACACGAGTTATTATCACTCATTATATTTTCGCGATCGTTAACGAATCATACACGCGAATGTACACGATCCCCATCAAAACGTTCACTACAATGGCGCCCCAATTCCATACGAGCATAATCCCAAAATAAATTTACGGGAAATTTCATCCCTTGCGAATTAACCTCTGTGACTATTACGAAGTTGCACGAAAATTCGCAACTCTATTGGTAGACGTCTAAATTACGTCGTGAAGCGTTTAGGAATTGAAGATTGCGTAATTTTATACTCAAATGGAAATTTGAAATATGAATTTCTGATTTTGGAATCTTTTCTAAAAACTCTTTTAGGCACAAATTCAAGGAATTTTTTGGTTTGCTTTTGGTTTAAATGTACCTTCATGATGCACTGGAAGGGTTGATTGTTTTCGAGCTACTGATCGTGAAAGAGACAAGTGGCCAGTTATATAGCCGGGCCTGGGAACGCGTCCTGCATGGCTAAACGGACGTTCTTCGGGCTCGTTTTGCCGCGATGACATTGGCCTCTTAAAATCTGCAAATTTTTCTCGATAACCATTGGCTCATCGTCGGGTCAAATCTGCTGCTTGACCTTCTACACGAGCTACGTGTTCGACGTTTTCGTCAGCTCTGCAAACAAAGCTCTTCCTTCAAGGACTCTCATAGATGACCGAAATAGCGTTTTATTTCCAATTGAAATCTAGTGAATTCTCAAATGCCCCATGAAAAATGCAAGGGAATTTATCGAGCATGACGATCGTGAATAAAAGTTGAGAATCTGCGAAAAATTTATGGAAAGAGAAGAGAGTAGAAAAGGTTTTTTTTGGATTAATAAGGTTATACATACTTAGGTGGAAATGAAAAATTGAAAATTACGTTTTTTCCAGAATAAAAAATAAGGGAATTTTACTTTAAAAATGATTTTAAATGTTTCATGAAAATAAAATCTGATGATGTGTCTAATGATTCTAAATAATCAGTTTTTTTTCACTGATTGCGAATGATCATTCGATTTTTTTATCTGTAAAATATCTCTTTTGGAAGTTCTAATAATGGCTGAAATTTTTATAAGAAATTAAGTTTGATCGATTTTGCAATCCAAAACATTTTTACCACCGTTATTATTTCTGATAAACCCTATTTTTCTTGAAATAATAACAATATTGAAAATATTTTGGATGGCAAAATTGATGAAACTTAATTTTTTATCTGTAAAGTTTTTGTTATATTCTTCGTTATGCCCAAATTTCATTTTCATTGTTTCTCTGAATCAGACAATTTTAATTTATGCTAATGCTAGATTCGAAGTTTTCTAGTTCTTAATAAAATTACTACATTTTAAAAATAAAAAAGCTTTTTAAAGTTACATGTTTTTTATCGCAGAGTATGTTAAATTTCAACAACGAATTATTTATTTCTTTGTCAAATCTCAAATTTCAGGTCTTTCAATTAAAAAATTTATTTGCTGAATTTTTCAATTTGAGATAAGTATTGGGCTATAAACGTTTTAGTTTTTAATGCGTTGGAATTTAAAATTATCAATTTTTTTAATAGTAAACCACCAGAATTTCGAATTTGAAAATGTTCGATTCCTCGGATTTTGAACTTCGAGCTTTATATTTCTCCCAGAAATAATATACTTGTGATTTTGATTCTTATAAGGAATAGCAAAATTCTAATAAAAATTAGAAATTTCTTATAAGAATTCCATTTCTTATAAGGTCGACCTTAAAAATTCAAATAATAAAAAAACTTTTCATAAAAACCAGTGACACTTTTGTAATAAATTTCAAATTTTTTATAAAAAAATATTTATGCCTTGTACATTTCTTATGAACTGGAATATTTATAAAAAAAATTTTTTGTAAATATTTCCACAAGAAATAAACTTTTATGAAGAAAGTTTTCGTTACAAGAATCTCAAAAGTTCGACCTTTTTTCAAACCGACAAATTTCATCGTCGATGATTTAATGAATTTTTTTTTTTTGATGATTTTTAGGGTCTTCGCTGAATTCACTATTTTAGAAAAAAAATTCTCGTGTGATTTTTCAACGTTGTTAACTTTGTCAGCATCAAAAGTAATGTAAAGCCTTAAAAAAAAACAAATTCGACGACGTTTATTTTTAAACGTTTGAAATTTCGGCACATCACGTGCTTAGCATTATATTTTTTCAAATCTCAAGAGTCTTTACTCTCAAGTACCAAAAAAAGGTTTTGTTCACATGATTTTCATGGTTAAAGTTTAGAATTATTATTTATAAGAAACAAAGTACTTTGAATTTCATTTGAAATCGATTGCAAGTGTTTTTATGGGGCTTCATGATAAGAATAATCAATGGTACAAGCACCGATTGGTCCTCAGGGTATCGTAACACGGTCCTAACTGTTTGACAACCAGTTGCTCTTTCCCTCTTTCCCCAAAGACTCGTTACGTAAGCCACTAACGAATTAAGGCATCTCCTGCTTGGTTTTCACAGGCTCAATACAAACACTTTTTGGTTGTATGTATACAGAACCGTGTCGTTTCAAGGGAAGTTAATTGTGTAAACGTTCTTTGGCAATTTATGTAGCGAAAAAAATGCGAAATTTCAAGAAACGTCACATAAATAAACAAAAAAATTTGTAAAGTTGTTTTTTAACGATTTATTAATTTTGATTCCTAAAATTTACCATTACTTCTATAACCTTGTACTTATGAAACAAGTTTTTCGATATCCGACAAAAAAAAGGTATGAAAACGATCGAAAGACTGAAACATAAAATGTAAGGGGATGAGATGGAAGCCCGCTGGAGGGGAGGGGGAGGGGTAAAGAGGTTCCAGCAAAGCAAATTATTCACACTCAAACGATTCCATTTCAATATCAGGCCGAAACGAGGGACAAAAGAAGGGCGAGATACTCCCTTTCGCCCTTCGCATTCGCCTTGCTGGCAGTTTCGATCTCTCTTTTTCATCCCCCATCATATTTTCCTCTTTTCCTTTTTTTCCTCTGCACCTTCTGTCAAAAATCTCTGCATTGTTCTTTTTTTTCTTGAAAGTTGTATGATTCTTCATCACGTCTACGACTTCAATGAATTGACAAAGATGCCCACTTTAAAAAAAACATTCTGAAAATTCTTGCAAAATGGCCAGTAAATTTTGATGATACCGTCATACGCTCTGGACATCAATAATTCAATGAACAAACGTTTATGCAACATTGATTACATGAATTTAATTTTAGCCCGGCCAGTCATAACCAGCGACAAGTGCCGGTCACTCGAAACGCGCGCTCAGCGCCTAACTCGATTTATAATTCAATGAGCGTCTTTTCATTGTTGGCTGCGCGACGATTCGCGCTTAACAAACACCCGTGTACTCAATCTGACCAGCATCCCTGACAAGGAACGCGATCGATCGATCAGGGACGATTCCATCCCTGATAAGAGCGACATTCGATACCCTTATCAATCAGCCCCTCCTACTTTTTTCCACGGTCGTTCTCTGGAAACTCTCGTTTTCAATAACATGTTATTTTCATGTGACAGTTACAGTTACTTTTCCCAGTAAATAGTAATAGTACATTATGTAATCGCAAAATGAGACACTTGCACTAAGTTACATACAGTATTTTATGCAATTCTAGTCTCAAAGCCCGTCCAAATGTAAAACTTTGAGGTTAGAAGTGCATGAAAATACTATTTGAATATATTAAATTTTTTATAGAACCTATCATTCACAGTATTCAACGAGATGAAATCAGCTAAAAACGATTGTATTCGTTTACTGTATCCAATTACTCGGGCAATTACGATCGGATAATTCGCGACCGCGAATGGGCCGAAAAATATCGTTCAGTCCAATTATCGGGCGCACTCGATTAGTCGCCGGAGCGGGGCTTTTGAATACCCAAACTTCATTTGCGACCGCTTATGTTTTGATAACGCCGGTCCCGTCGCGCATTCCCGGAGGGATTTAATTGCCAACGAATACACCCGGGGCTACTACTCCCTTCATAGACAATTAATCCAGTTTGCTAACAGACTTTAAGCCGAGAATCCGCACAAACGCCCTTCGCCTTGTTGCGCCACTGTTTCGTTTCCTCGTGTTTTTCGTTCTTTTCAAGTTAACTCGTTATAATATTTTTTTTTAAGAATGAATGCCTTTTTGAGATAGGACTTTCTGGTGATTTTGATTTTTATTAAAAAGACAAAAATTTTATGAAAACTGAAAATTTTTTTGTAAGGATCTCGTTTTTCATAAAATCGACCTTATAAAATTTTTATAAAAAAGTCAGACAATTTTATGGGAAATTGTACAATTATTTTTCATAAAAATATTCGATCCCCAAATTTTTTTCTTTTTAATTGATATTGTTAAAAAAATTCAATTTTCAGAAGTTTTTTTTTCATAATAAATGTCTTTTTATGAGAAAGTAATTCTTACAAAATTAAAAAAAAAAATATTTGTATAAAAATTTCTGCAAAAAATAGGATTTTATTAAAAATTGTTTTAAAGTTTTTATGAGGTTACTTTATAAAAAAAGTTTTTTTTTTTAAATTGTATAAGGTTGACTCCATAAAAAAATTTTATAAGGTTTTTATAAGAATCAACATCACTGGAGCTATGTGAATAATTTAAAAAATGTTGAAATTTTATTCAATCAAACTATATTGTATAATTATTTAATGAATTAATATTTATTTTAGAAAGGATTTTCTTCAATATTAAAATTAAATTACAACCTTGATTATAATTCTGAACATGAAATTGTGATGAAAGATAAAAAAAGAGGATTAAAATGTATTTTAGAAATTGTTTTTAAAATTTTCATTTAATTTAATTATATTTCAATTTTAAAATGGAATGCTTCACATTTAAAACATATGAAATTCAGTATCTTCTTTGTGAAGTAAAAATTGCAAAATAACCTGGTAAATGAATATTTAAATGTAGTATTAGAAAAGAACTAAAATATTATACCAAGTTTTTTTCAGGCAATTTTTGAAATTAGAATTTGAATTATAATTTTGGAATCTAGAAATAAAATTTCAGAATTTGAATCATAATTTTTGAATTTAGAATTCAAATTCCAGAATTTGAATAAGAATTTTTGAATTGAGAATTCAAATTTTAGAATTTGAATCAGAATTTCTGAATTTAGAATTCAAATTTCAGAATTTGAACGAGAATTGTCGAAATTTTAAATTCTTGAATTTTTTCACTGAAGTTAGTGAATTCCTGAATTCATTATTAAAATTTAAGAATATGAATCAGAATATTCAGAATTCAGTAAAGTTTCACAGTGAATTCTTTCAATTTCTTCTTTCTTCCAGTGAAATCTTGAATTTTTTTCAGTGAATTTTCGAATTTAGGATTCGAATCAGAATTTTTGAATTGAGAATTCAAATTTCGGAATTTGAAAAAGAGTTTTTGAATTTAGAATTCAAATTTCATAATTTGAAAAAGAGTTTTTGAGTGTATTATTTGAATTTCAGCATTTTAATCGATATTTTTGAATTCAGAATTGAAACTTCAGAATTTGAATCAGCATTTTTTACTTTGGAATTCAAATTTCAAAGTTTGGACAAGAATTTTTGAATTAAGAATTCAAATTTTAGAATTTGAATAAGAATTTTTGAATTAAGAAATAAAATTTCAGAATTAGAATCAGAATTTTTTAATTGAGAATTCAAATTTAGAATTTGAATCAGAATTTTCGAATTTAGAATTCAAATTTCAGAATTTGAAGTAGAATTGTCAAAACTTTTAAATTCTTGAATTTTTTCACTGAAGTCGGTGAATTCCTAAATTTATTATTCAAATTTAAGAATATGAATTAGAATTTTTAGAATTCAGTAAAGTTTCACAGTTAATTCTTTCAATTTGTTCATCCTTTCAGTGAAGTCTTGAATTTTTTTCAGTGAATTTTAGGATTTAGGATTTGAATCAGAATTTTTGAATCCAGAATTGAAATTTTAGAATTAAAATCAGAATTTTTGAATTTAGAATTCAAATTTTAGAATTTGAATAAGAGTTTTTGAATTAAAAATTGAAGTTTTAGCATGTGAATCAAAATTTATGAATTCAGAATTTAAATTTCAGAATTTGAATCAGCATTTTTAAGAAGACACAGAAGCTGCTATATTGCAAGAGAGACGTATAAAATGACAAGCGAATGAGAGGAAGGAGGACGAAAAGAGAATGTCTTCCGTGTCCTCTTAACTTTAGAATTGAAATTTCAGAATTTGAATCAGCATTTTTAACTTTAGAATTCAAATTTCATAATTTGAATAAAAATTCTCAGAATTTTTGTATTCTTGAATTTTTAGAAAATTCCTTGTTAGGGGCTTCGTCGAATTTGTTTTTTCAAGGATTTACATTATTTTCAGTAAATCTCTGAAAAAAGTTTTCACGTGATTTGTCAACGTTGTAAACTTCATGAATATCACTAATTCGATAACTTTTTTTGCAATATTCCCTCATTTGAATACTTGGTTAAAAACTTGGTAAAACTGTAGTATTTCTTTCGCGGAGAGAGTGACAACGTGCAGAAGTCGCGACGTTTATCGGCACGAGTCGCAGATGGGTACCGTCAGTCAATGTTTGCGCGTTTAACCAACCGTGCACCAGCTCGGAGTTTGCCGGAGATATTAGCGCTCATCGAACTTCGACCCTCCGCCGCTCACTCGTTTAATCACTTTCCGCTGTGTTTCCTCTTCTCGGTCGCTGCGAAAGTATATACATTAGTCGCGAATCAAAGCCCGTTCCAGTCATATTTTCCCCGTTTTTGTCGGGTTTGGCGGAAAAATCATCGTCGAGTTCGAAAGTGGTTCACAGTACGTAATAGATTGAAAATTTTGAATTACATCAGAAGCCTCACGCTGAAATTGCATGGTAGGATTGATTTGCAGATGGGAAAGTAAATGAAGATTTCTTGATTAGAATGAAGTCGAAACGAATTGTTTACTTCCAAATTTTTAAAATTATATAGATGAAATTTTATGATACATATTTTTATTATAATTATATATTATAATTATAATAAAACATTATAATTCATTATAATTCATTATAATGAATTATAACTTTTTATTAATTATCAACTATCATACTCACTTCTTTGAAATTTTTTCTATACATGTGCCCCAATTTTTTCTCAACAGCAAGCAAAAACCTTTTCCCCATAAGGGCAGAAACCGCGTTTTTCCTTCCTGGCGTGCGTAAAAAAGTGCCCTGTGATCGAAAAAAAAACCGAACGTGTGCCTCATTCGGAGTGTCTCCGGAACTGGAATTCGATCGAGTCGTGCATAAGGAGATTTTCCGTAAAGAGGATTGAGAGAAAGAGGGAAAGTGAGAGAGAGCGAGTGAGATGGAAGAGGAGGAGAGAGGAGAGGGTACGGAAACAGGGCACGAGAAGGATGAGAAGAAGAGGCTCATGGTGATCCAGGATCCAGGATCTGCCGCCTCGCTGTAGGCACTGAAAGAGGGAGTTACAAATGAATCGCGTAATAACCTTTGCAGCACAAGAGCTGCTTATGTATTCCGCCGCATGGCTCGTTGCGCAGCTCCTAATGGAGTTTCCAATATTTCCTTTCTGTCGATTTCGCCCTTCCCTCGCAACAGCTTATATACACAAAGCGACGTTTTCCCACTTCTTTGTTTTTTTCGCGTACCTTTGTCAATTAAGAATTTATCGCCCGTTGATAACGTGCCAATCAACGAATTCGCGCTTCGAGAAAAGTTCCTCGTTTAAAGAGAACGACGTTTATTATATCTGGAAAGCGAGTCGCGCAGTAATTTCCTGTTTTCGTTCAATGAAGATTCGTCAGAAGTCAATGGTTAGCGAAAATAGGCCAGTTATTATATATATATAACTGGCATTTCCACACATTGTTGAATAAAATACAGTCCTTGACTAGTGTGTAACAATTTTCTTAACTCATCTGATTCCAAAGCTCGCCTTCGACTCGCGTTGCAACTCTCAGATTCGTTAAAAAAAACTTTTCCACACTAGCGGAGAAATATACTATTATTTCCGTGAGAAGATTCCCTTCTTTCCATCCCTATATGTCAATGAGTGACCTTGATTAACAGTTACGTTTAACAGTAACTCGACAGAGTAACCGTAACCGTTGAAGACTGCGGTGTTATCGAAAGTAAGGCGTCACTTGTGGAATCCGCGTTCCCTTATCAATTTCCCTCTTTTAATCTCGAACTAAGTTTCGGCGCGCGTGTAGGCGCGCAGCGAGCAACTTGCGCGATTACTTCCAGCCTCTTGAGCCGCGATGTACTTTTGCAAGTTTCCCCGAGACTCGCGCAACTCCCCCTCGGGCTCGGCTCGAAAATCCGGCACCGAAAGAGGAGCCGGCACTCCACTTTCGGAGCTTTCCCTCGCTAAGCTCCTGCGCCGCGACGACGGTAAGCTCCGTTTCCGCCGCGAACTTTCCTTCGCGATTTCCTCTAGCACATTTCGATGCCAGGTATGCAAGCGCGTACAACTATAATACGATCTCGTTATTCCCTTGTGTTTTGGATTGTTTCGGTCTAGTTTTCAATGATCCGGAGGTTGTTTAATATGACGATTTTAGATTATCGTTATTTAATTTTTTCTGGGATTTCCGCGAAAGTGGGTTATTACATCTTTGTTTATTGCTTAGAAAGCATTCCTTTCCTCGTGGGTTTCAAATCGTGTACATGATTCGAAATTTTCAAGGAAAGGATTGCTTTCAAAACAAAAAACGAAGGTGTAATGGCTTACTTTCGTGGAAATTTCAGAAAAAATAATCTTCGTGCCTGTTTCTAAAAGTTTTAAAATATGACGATTCTAAATTATCGTAATTTAATTTTCTTCTGAAATTTCTGCGAAAGTGAGCCATTACATCTTCGTTTATTGCTCCGAAAGCATTCCTTTCCTCGTGGGTTTCGGATTATGTACATGATTTGAAATTTTCGAGGAAAGGAATGCTTTCGAAACAAAGAACGAATGTGTAATGCCTCACTTTCGCAGAAATTACAAAAACAAAAATTATGTTTTTGCCTGTTTCCAAAAGTTTTCTACTTTTTGGGATTTTGGTTACATTTCAATGATCCAGAGGCTTTTCAATATGACGATTCTAAGTTATCGTTATTTGATTTTTTTCTGAAATTTCCGCGAAAGTGAGCCATTACACATTCGTTTCTTGCTCCGAAAGCATTCCTTTCCTCGTGGGTTTCGGATTATGTACATTATTCGAAATTTTCGAGAAAAGGAAAGCTTTCGGAGCAAGAAACGAAGGCGTAATGACTTACTTTCGCAGAAATTACAGAAAAAATCATGTTCGCGCCTGTTTCCAAAAGTTTTCTACTTTTTGGGATTTTTGTTACATTTTAATTATCCAGAGGCTCTTCAATATGACGATTATAAATTACCGTAATTTGATTTTTTTCTGAAATTTCCGTGAAAGTGAGCCATTACACTTTCGTTCCTTGCTCCGAAAACATTCCTTTACTCGTGGGTTTCGGATTATGTACATGATTCGAAATTTTTGAGAAAAGAAATGCTTTCGGAACAAAAAACGAAGATTTAATGGCTCACTTTCGCAGAAATTACAGAATAAATAATGTTTGTGCCAGTTTCCAAAAGTTTTCGACTTTTTGGAATTTTGGTTACATTTCAATTATCTGGAGGCTCTTCAATATGACGATTATAAATTATTGTAATTTGATTTCATTCTGAAATTTCCGCGAAAGTAAGCCATTACATCTTTGTTTCTTGCTCAGAAAGCATTCCTTACCTCGTGGGTTTCGGATTATGTACATGATTCGAAATTTTCGAGGAAAATGATGCTTTCGGAGCAAAAAACGAAGGTGTAATGTCTCACTTTCGCAGAAATTACAGAAAAAATTTTTGTGCCAATTTCCTAGAGTTATCTACTATTTGGGATTCCTGTTGGTGACAGTTCAATTGATTGATGACTGGGATCCCTTTGAATGTGCCAACAAAAAAATCTCATCTATTAAGCAATTTAACTGTCATCAACTAAAATTCCAAAAAGCAGAAAGCTTCCGTAAACTAACACAAAAACTACTATTTTTTAACAGTGAGAGTCAAGTGTTGTATTTTCTGGTATTTACGTGTGAAGTATTGAAAATTTTAACCGTTTTCACTATTTAAAATTATTTTTCAGAAAACGGTATCTGTTATATAGAATTTCAAAATTTGTTTTTGTATTTTTAACATAGTATGAATATATTATATTTATGGCTAGCTGTACTATAATATACGACGAATGAAAATAATATTGTAGCTTTCTTTAGAATATAGTAATTTTTTCAATATTTATAGTAGAAATTACTAAGTTATTTTCTCAGTGTAGCAATCTAGAAAACCATATAAATACTAGAAAATTCATCAAATGGAATAAACGCTAGAAAATACGAAAAAAAAAAGTAATAAGAAACGAACTGCTATCTAAAAAATTATTTAAATATTAGAAATTGTTGAAATTTTTATTACTACAGCATTAAACTCCATGAAAATACGATCAAATACAAGACAATTTTATAAATCACATAGAATAAAAAAATCCTAAAAATCTGTGGAATACGTAAATTTTGTGTGGTTACGATGATCTTAAAAATCTATAAAAACATAAAAATTTTGCAATAATAAATAATCTAATAATTGAATAAAAATAAATATACAAATTTCCGCTTACGTCCTCGCTACCAGCCAAAAGTCAATAACCGAACAGTTGGCTTGCGCGCACTTTTCGATCCTTGGAGAAGAAAAAAAACAAGGTTGCATTGTTTTGCCCGAGTGCGTTTAGGCGCATAATGCGACATTGAAAAGGCGAATCGAGGTACCGCGATCTTTGGAAATATGTTTGGGATTATTGTCTTTGACGTCGTTTTTTTGCTACAATGGCCGTACGACAATGCCGGTCGAGATTTAACGTTTAGTCGAGTGCCTGTTGAAATTAATAAAGCCCGGAGTAGGCCATTACCCGCGCAAAGTGAGCATTTCTTTTCACTGCAAGACGCCATTGTCCGCTCGATTTATCGCAGGTGCGAGTTTGTCACGCTAAATGGAAAAGCGCTTAGGTTAAGAGTATGACCTAGAAGGGTCATATGGTGGAATTTCGATGTTTTCAAGTTGAATTTCAATTATTTTGAGACGAGTTTTATGAAAAGAGTAAAAAAAGAGAGTAATTCTACCACTTCCCAGTAAACATTCGTGACGATTCGTGATCTGTGATGTCATATCGCATACATTTGCCGCCGCATATGATGTCATCATAATATCACGGCGTGACATGACATCATTTGCCGTTATCGTGACGTCATGGTGACATCACATCATGCATGTCACGCCGTGATATCATAAGGACATCATATGCGGCGGTAAATGTCTGCGATATGACATCACAGATCACGAATCGTCACGAATGTTTACTGGGTTGTTTATATAGAAAACTTTTAAGACAAGTCCATGAAAATCAATTTCTAAAAATACCAACAGCGTACCCTTTCCCTCCTCGGGAAAACCTCCCTCCCTCTCAACTCCTCTAAATCGCGAAAACGACCGCGTAATGTGGGCAATCGCGGTTTCGCTTCCCAACTCGAGGGACAGATGTATATTCATGTCGAATCGCACAATGAAAACGATGATACAGATGTTAGGGCCCGATCGCGGGGCTGTTAAACGGCACCCAAAGTCACGAACTTTTTTTTCGCGTACTTTTACGACACCCAACCCCCACCACTTTCCCCTTTCCCCTACTCCTGTCATTGCTCACGGACAAAAGCGCCATCTACATTAGGGGTGGCTAATATCGCGTAATGCGTATCGCGTTTTTGCCCCCCCGCGCCCCCAAAATGGTGTCCGGGGACCAGACTCTCCCCCGTTTGTCTACTACTCGCGTCCAGGGTGCGTCCGCGGCTATCGTGTTCCATATGGGCGGAACTGGCGCGCGCGCCACGCATTGGGGCTCATTTCACCGTGACACCTCGCACACCCCAACGCGAGGAAGAAAATAAAAGAGCTCGTCGCCTCTACCTCTGCTGAAAACGATTATCATTTTTAACTCGAACGGGAAGCCAGGTAGCGACAATGCGCGGCCATGATGTCGTTAGTAACGGCCATTTGGCGAATAAAGCGACGCGGAAGGTGCGAAAAGAGCCCCGTCATTGGGGCTCTGGGAGAGGGACCCCCCTACTACTTTTATGGAGCGAGATGAGCGATCGAGGATTTAATTTAGTCGGGTGACAGTGTGTAGTGTCGGGTGAATGAGGGGTTTTGCTTGTTTTTTGGAGGACGAGGGAGTTGGGGTTTTTTAAAATGGTTTTTAGGATTTAAATACATTTAGAAATTCGAAAAAAGGTTATTATTGTTTTGTCTAGAAATAGGTGTCTTAGAAAATTATGGTTAGATAATAAAATAAATAATAATAATAAGAAATGGAGTATTTGAAATTGATGGAACGTAACAAACGTTTTCATGTAATTTCTAAAAATTTAATTCTTCATTCTACTAACTAAAAAATAACTATAATACTAGTCTCAGTAGGATTTCTTCTTAAACGAAAGTCTAGTATGAATGTATTGCTGGGATACAGTAGAAAATAAATAATTTTTTAATTGTTTCAACGCAGTGACGAATAAAAAAACTAGAGTATTAGAAATCTAAAGAACTTTGATAACTTTCAGGTATTGAATGTTCAAAATCTAGATAGAAATTCAGAAAAATACCAGAATATCCCATGAAAGAATTTTTTGCTGAAAAATCGCAGCAAATAGCTAAAATTTATAAAACTTTGAATTGTAAGACATCAAATTTTACAAAGCGTGTACAGCAATATGTATATACATACTAGAGATCTATAAAAATACTGTAAAACGGTAAAAAATTTTTAAAAATAAAAAATATGGAAATGAGATCTTCAACATAATTTAAAATTGATTTTTTGAAACTCATCCACAAATATATGAAAATACTGAAAATCGATAGAAATTCGAATTTTGAAGCATGGAATCTTAGAAATCTATATAGCAATCTGCAAAAATACTCAAAATTTATAAAAATACATAAAGAATCCTTACAAATTTTATAAATACCATAAATATTTTAATTCTCAAAAAAACTATGTATTGATAATTTTTTCAAAACCTCATAAAACTTAAAATCCTAGAACAAATACTCGTATAAATCTATGTAGAAAACTTGAAATACCAGAAAATTCTTTAAGTCGTAAAAATACCAAAAAAAGTACTAAAATTATGTCATAGATTTTTTTTCTGAAAAATCCATTCAAATAATCAAAATTGTTAAAAATTTTAATAGTGTAACATCAAATTCTAGAAATCTAGCGAACCAATCCATAGAAATACTAAAAACCTATGTACATAACAGAAAATACAACACAATTTAATAAATAGGGGAAAGTGGGGTAATGACGGCCATAGGGTAATGACGGCCATCACCATTTTCGGTACTTAAAGTTGACGTAGGTCTAAACCGTTTACTGTGACAGAAAGCTTATTCCATAAGCTTGTTTTTAAGTAGCTGCTGAAGTGAGTGGATTTATTATAACTTGTGGTTCCAGACCAGTGCCGATACGTAACTATCCGAAAGTTTTATAAGGTGTTCAAAATATCGATTATTT
>JAPYZL010011117.1:0-18440 GCA_030522825.1 Platygaster orseoliae | reverse complement strand
TAAATGAAATTCCTGTAGGAAAGATCTATACTTCTCGGTACCGTTGCCTGGTGTTTTGAACCAAGGGTGCTTTGATAGCGTGGTTGTAGCGCTACGTGCTTTAGTAGCGTGGTTGCTTTGTGAGCGATTCTGCTTTGTGAGCGACTTTGCTTTGTGAGCGATTTTGCTTTAAGAGCGAGTTTGCTTTGTGAGCGATTTTGCTTTGAGAGCGAGTTTGCTTTGAGAGCGATTGAGTTCTTAAAAAAATTGACGATCTCGGGAATCCGACCTCCTTATATACCCCAAAAATCTCCTACGTGGGGGGGGGGGGGCACGAGATCCTAGGAAGGGATAACGCGTGCGTGACTAAGCAATTCATGTTCAAATCTAGGCCTGTTAATTGAGTGAGTCATAGAACCCCGAAAACAATTCTATTAAGCCCGATGAGCAATCAATCAATGATGACTAACGGTGTAATTACGCTAGCGCTCTTCGAGGAGACGCAATAATTGGGTAATTATCATTAGTCATACTCCCGAAAAATAGATATGTGTTCATTGCGTATTACACCTGCATGAATTTTTGAAATTTTTTTGATTATTTTTTAAAATTTTATTTTTGTGACACAAAAAAACGCAAGACTATTTCGTATGATTATGCATGATTTTTAATAAAAATATATAATCAAATATTAAAACTAAAATATATTCAGAACTGTTTATTTCAAATTCTTGGTAGCATTATGAATCGTTTCATTACAAAAAAGAGTTAAAACTTTTCTATTCCGTCTATGTTAGTTTGACCGTGACCGGCAAACACAATTCGTGACAGCCAATGACCATCAAATCTAACCGTAGATTGCTTTGGTTAATTGACAGTCATGACCGTCAATGACCGCGTCAAATGACCGGTCAATGACGAGCTCACATCACTGGTACCAGGCGAATCTAGTCTTCCACATTCCGAAGTACCAGTACACGGAATTGATACCTTCGAATGTGATTTTGTAATCCTCCTTCACACGATCTAGGATGGTGCCTAGATTGGAGATGTAACATTCAGCGACGTCTGGGTCGGTGAGCGGCTGCGTGACACCACTGGCCCCATAAGTGCCCCAGGGTTTGCTCGCGACCGTAGCCCAATAGATTTCCTCCAATTCGTCGTTAGAGGAGTGGGTTGGCGCTTGGTGGACGCGGGACGTTGCCAGATGATGAAAGTCTCGCACATTCAATGGTTTCTTCGTCTCGCTGTACATGATGTACGAGCCATCTGTCGTTGACCGACGAATACTCTGGCGAATGGGACGCTGGATGTTACACTTCATATCCCTTCGACAGCATAGCCGGACTCCCGCGCGGTCTAGTTGGTCGGTGACAAGACTTTCGCTGAACCGATTTTGTGGACAACCTTCTTCTCTATTTTTTCGATGTACTCAGTGAAGTTGGCTAATTCCTCCAACGTTGGTTCAAACGTTGGGACTTCGCCAGGCTGTTGCACGCTGGATGTTGCTGAAGAACTCATTGTATCGAAGGCAAATGCTATAAATTTGTAACAAAAAATTCGTTGTGTTCTATAACATTCTCAAACTTGATATACAATTGAACATTATTTAAACTACCGAGATAATTGTGTTCTACAAATCGAAATGGTTTCAAATTATAATCACTATGTAATTATTTAATTTAATGTATAATTATAATCATACAGCGCGCGTATACGCACATATACGCAACACATGCTTGAATTTTTAACACTATCGTCACACATTTCTTGGGATCCAAGTGGCGAAAGATGTGGAACTGAACGCTTCTGATTTTTATAAATTAATAATGAATACTTCGCGGCTTTTTGAGACCTCGAACAATTTTCATCGAGGTCATCTTGTGAGTAGATGCCTGATGATGCTAAGTGTTCTATGCTGTAGTACTCCCAAGTGGACTTAGAAACTGTTCTATTCGTTGAGGGGCTGCAGTTTTCACCGGGTCTGGTATAAATTTGTACCACTTCTCGTCGATTTCAAACATAGCATGTGTCAGGGAATTGCAAGAGACTTGCGTGCTTTTCTTCTTCAACATACGGGTTCTAGGCGTTAGGAAAAAGGTCTGGTTGTTCGCCTTCACTAGAATTTCCTGATTACATCTCTCTGTACGTTTCAATATGATGACCAAGGGCACACATTTCAACATGTGTATGACTTCTCCGGCCACATTGGCCATTTATCTTGGTCCATCCATGAAGATGTGAGCGAATCCATCGGGTTTCGTAGCGGCTATAGCCAATGCATTTCTTAGAACTCTTCTTTCCAAATCGCATCGTTTTTTTTTAACGTCGAGATACAAATTGTAACGCCGCCAAATCCTTGCGGATCCTGGCCGCGATAATCAATAATAAAACCGAAGAGAACAAAAGAGCGAAACGAAAGAGCCGAGAGCGAGCCGGGATCCCGCCAACAACGCCGAAATTCCTGGCACCAGAACCCGGGAAAACACCCACGTCGTTCATATATCCGGAGAGGGGGAGGGGCAGGGAAGCCACGCGAATAATAAGAAAAAAAAAGAGACAACAAACACAGAAAACAAACACCACACCCAGTTCGACTCATAGCCCCGCAGGGCATTTATTAATCAGAAATATAAAAATCCCGCCGCCTGAAACGATTCCTAAAACCGCGCCGGTCGAATTCCCCCAAACGAACGAGTACGTAAAATCACACGAAATAATAGTAAAAAAAAAAAATAATAAAAGAAGCTGAAATCACACTCCACGTTAAAAACCACGTCCCCCCTTCGGTCGCGCAACGGTCCCGCTCATTCCTCACCACCTCACGGGGCCATCACCCCGACGACGCCGACGCCATGGTCCGAGCTGCCGCGTCCTTCCGTGACGCCTGGGATGTTCTCTAGCCCTCCATCCTCCTGGTCCCCGGGTCCTGCGCTACCACACCAACCTGGCTTATATTAACTCTTTCTACTCTCCTCCTCGACCTGGTTATTTCCACAAAAGTTGCTACGCGTTTCGACTAAACTCGGCTCGATTTTTCGCGATACGATCTGCTCGAATCGACGTCCCGAAAAACAGTCACGCTCCCGCCAGCTTTCGCAGAGAGCCTCGGCCTTCCTCACCGTCGCCCTTTTGGGGCCTCGTGACGGTCCTAAAAGCGACGGTTATTGCAAATTTCCAATTCCGCAAACCAACGTCGACAAGAGAATAAAAACGGCGAGGACTTCCGCGAAAAACAGGGAACACAGTGCACAAGAAAAGAAAGAGAAAAAAAAATAATAAGACGGCTCTCAAATCGTACGTCATAAAATCCGTAAACTGTTTCTCCATGTTTTTTTCCACATATATGAACTTTGAGTTTGTGCAGGCAAACATATCCACGTCTTTGGGGTTTATCGGGGAACTTGGCATGAAAAATCCGCCATGTTTGGCTTCTAGTATGAAGAGTCGAGGATGCTCTGTTAAGAAAATCTCGTATATCTCGTATCCGCAAATAGACAGTGGTTCTCCCTTGGTCGAAGCGAAAGTGGTGTCACGTATGCAACGTTGAGACTCACGTTTCGTTGTTGCAAGAGTTCGGCATCGGAGTTGCCTCGCGTTCCCGTTGTCGCCGTTGTTGGGGTCGGGGTTGTTTCAAACGTGGGTTGTTGTCGCCGCCGCTGTCGAATATAAGGCGCCAATCTCGGTGTGAATTCAGCGTACTCGCTCCAGTACACCGTCACCTCGTTTGCGTCGACTACATCTATGCGTGTGTCATCGCATCGGAGCCATTGCGTCGACGATTTCCGCCTCCCCGAGTGGAAAAAAAAGTCGGAAGAATATCATAGCGATCTTTTAAATTATCGCGAGATAATCATGACATGATATCGTCACGACATCAAATTGTCACGCTCGATAATATCGCCGCTATATTTTTGTCATTATATTCATGCGATATCCCCAGAAATATATCGCTGCGATGTTTGTCGAGAAATATAGATACGATGTTTCAATTTATGAATAAACTAAATGATGAAGGTCCCGGATGATATATCTCGGGGCGCATTAAATGCCGTGAAATTATTGTTTAAGCTTGTCGAATATAATATGGAAATCGGTGCTTGGACAATAGTTTCAAGGCATTTCACGCCCTCGACGAGTTATATTATTCGGCTCTTCAATTATTATTATAACATGTGTAAGGTGGAGAAAATATTATTTACAACTTTTTTGACTTAACAAAATTTTTTATGAAAATTTTAGAGGTTCTACTTTAACACAAGATCTAACAAAGATCTAACAACCAGATTTTATGCACTGAGAACACTGAACACACAATAAATTATTCGCTTACGATTGCGAAATTCGCGGTAGAATTTAGGCTGAAGAAAGAACTTCTTCGAGTTGTAGCACAAACTTACGCTGATTTTCCTTTAGCGACGATAAGTAAAAGGAAAAAGATAATGACAATTGTCATTTTTTTTCTTTGCAGAATCATATGTTTTAGAATATCTCTAAAAATCATCTTCGCGACATTGTGCAAAAATCATAAGCTGAAAAATATCTTCGCGACATTCTGCCAAGACTATCTGAAAATATCAGACGTACGATATCGCTCTGATATTTTGAGATTATTTCCTGACTTTATTTTTCCACTCGGGTCACGAAGGCAACGTAATGGCCGGCGTCGACGTTCTCTCCTCTGTGGCATATTAGCCCTTGCAGGGTGTACACCTCCCCGAGGACCGTCAACTCAGAGGGCGTCTTGAAGGAACCCATTGCCATTTTACCCGTTTCCTTATCGAGCAGGCAATCGATTTCCACGAAAAGTGGCGCGTGTTCTCGTTCATTGTCGATGCGATGAACGGTAGGTACCTCAAAAATGGAGAAGGAGAAACTCTCTCCGACGACCGTTGGCGTTAGGGTCGTCGTCTTCGAGGGTCGGGCGATAGCGAATGGAATGTCGTTATTCTTGTGGAGTCGACGACAGCAACTCGAATAGCATCAGAGAACATCGCCGACACTTATTTCTTTAGCAACGAACCCTAGTTGATCGTCTGGCCTATTTTCTAGGTGTATTTCTATTATTTTCCAAAATTCGCCAGTGTCCTGCAGATAACGAAAATGTCATTAGTTAACAGACTACCCATAATATTATGAATAATTATTTACATGAGAGGTGATGAATTTTATGATGAGAGTAACACATTAGCTTACACTTACTTCAACGATGAATAAGTTCTGGCAATACAATCTCGCCAGAAACTCACGATCGATGTGACCCCTATCGGGCGTCAAGTACCATTTACGCTGGTGCATTTGTCTGTCGCGTAATTCGCGAGCGTGTGCTTGCGCGCACAAATAGTCCTTCGCTTTCTCTGTGAGTTCTGGTCTGTATTCGTACTCGCGATTGTACCGCGAAACATGATTTTTGTAAATATTCCGGTCATCTTTGCGAAGACGACAATAATAACCACATTCGCTGCGATCCACTTGCAACCTGTTAAATGCGAAGCGCTGACATCCGCCTGATCCCGAAAAGTAGCATTGGTGTTGCTAGAAACGAAATTGAGTTGAGTTAATTATCATTAAAAGATATATCACGATATCTCGGAGGGATCGTCAGGGCATGTATAGTACAGTTATAGCGTCATAAGCGGACCGTTTAACGATACGAAAACGCTATTACCGTACTCGCACTGTAATGTAGTAAATAAATTTATTACACGAACACCTCAATTTCCGGCACTAACCTTTGCGTACTTTTCTTCATCCATGGGTTCCCACTGGAAGTCAACTACCACTTTCTTGGACGACATTATCACTTGTCAGTTTTGCTGTGAACACACTAAAGAAACAATTAGTGAGGTTTTGAAACCTAACTCCCAAGAACCTAAGTATTTAGAGCCTGTATCAGTTGAGTTCATCGCATATTACGAAGCGTATGAAAAAATTAGTATATTTAAGTAAATGCGTCTCGGATATTAAAACACAATTTTTGAGAACTAAAAGTAGAACTGTACGACTCGTTGGCAATCGTCAATGTAATACAAAACTCATTCAGATATGTCGTCTCTCGAACCAACTTATTCACCAGACAGTATTCATAAGACGGAATTATTTCCAAATTCTGAAAATTGAAAGTTATTCAATCAACAATTATAAAAGACGGACTCTGAGACTGAAATACATTTGAATGGAGCATGATAACAGGTGAAGTACATACTGAAACACCCCCCACCCCCCCTCGAAAAACTTATCTGGGTACGCGCCTGAGCGTTCTCATTGAAAATTATCATTATTAATGTGCCTGAAGTTATGAGCAGTATCTCTTGGGACCTTCTGCAATCGACACAGGGGATTATGAAAGGTATGCATAAGAAAATTTTTGCCTAGATAGAAAAAACTTTAAAAGTTTTTAAAGAGTTAAAAAAAAATTCAGTGTCATTTTAAAAAGATTTCGTCGATGCAACCATTCAAAGCTGTAAATCGTCAAAGTCCCGTAAGTTTTCGACTTATGAATTTTTGAAAATAAAAAAAAAAATATAAAAATTTTGGCAATGACAATTCGTCATTGCCTCTGGGTTAGGTTAAGTTAAGTGACGTAAATTGTGATGACGGCACGCTCTCCGGTTCGTCGGGGCTCGCATTGAGAGGGGCGCTCGCGCTTGTATGAAGAGGCAGTAAGCGCTCATGTAAAGGTCTATTCAGTATTACATTCGCAACAATTATCGCTCGTTTTTTGTTGGGATGTGTAACACGCCATGTTCGCTTGTTTTATTTTTGAACCGGAATATTAGAGACGCGCCAATAAATACGCTACGATTGCGTAATTGATCTTCTGGAAAAACCACCGATTTATGGCGCAACGATTATGTATTTGTTAATAACGGGAAAACCCCGGTTAAACGAATCCTCTATGTGCGCGCTATCATAATTACGCCATTATGCAACTCCGGTTCCTGACTCATCGAACGTGAATAAACTGTTCTCTAAATGATTTTAGAATCACTTTGTTTTTTTCTTAGACTTGGGGAACATGATGGGTTGATCACGTGCACATTGTCCCCACTCTGGATTTCTCAAAAACCCCTGACGTCTCTCGGCTATATAAGCTGGCCTGAGCCCTGAGTTCGTCAGTTTTTCTACAGAACTCCACTTACTAATAAAGCACCACTTGCTAATAAAGCATCATTTGCTGCCAAAGCATCACTGCTGACAGGCTACATTGGGTATGATACAGAGAAGTAATGATTCTTGTTTTACAGAAAGTCAATAAATGGTATTAAATTGATAGAATTCACTTATCTGTCATTAGTTCTAGTGGACAGGAAGTTTACTCGTTGGGAAAGGTATGTAAAAGGGTGTGCCACAAGCCGCAGATTAGAATTTAAACGGATTAGCGGGCCTAGCGCAAATATTTTAACTTCTCCCAAGTTCGAGAAGAATGAGAAGAGAGATAGGGCAGTGGCACTGAACGGACAGGCCGCTTTCAAGGAGTTTCAATTGAATCTAGAGAAACCTCCAGTTTTCTGGACCCGAGAAAGAATCCGGGAATGTGTAGGGGCGAATAAGGCACCCAGAGAAGGCTTCATTAGAGAAGAGAAACCCTTATTTCAAGACCAAGAGAGGAATTCTGTATCTGAAAACGTGGAAGAGGATTTCGAGGACTTATTTGACGAAACTACAGAGAGAGGAAGTAATTTCGCCAAAACGATTAGGCTTGAAATATCGGACACTGAGATAGAAATGATATCTGGGTTATCTTTCCCTCTGATCAATTAATTCCTTCCACATTGCAGGACACTGTCAGGGCCTATTGTGTTTTTTCGTAAGATGTATTCTTAACTGATGTAAAGATTGCGTAAATCACTACGGATTTTAAAGTTGTATTTTAGTTGTAAGAATAATAATAACGCTGATCTCAGCAATTTAGAACACCGATCCTTGTGTTTTACTTCTTAACCTCTGAACCACTGCAAGAACCTTCAAGGGTCGAGTAAAGCCGTTGCTTTACATCGATCCCTTTCTGGGACGTTGTGAGCCAGCGTTGGTAGCCCTATCAACAGGCGCTGCGAACCTATCAAATGGCGCTGCGAACAAGGTTGACTGCTTTTGGTTCGAGGTTGTAAAGAGATTCAGACCTCAGAGAGATTTCTAATACCAAGATCAGTAAGACTTCATTTTAAATTCAAAGGCAGAATTCTGAGGTACAGGAGTTGAGCTTTTAAAGGGACTTAGGAGAAATTGATCTCTTTCTGAGAAGCCTCTAGGATTCTTCCTTTTGATGTTTTGAGATGTCTATCATAGCAAGGGATATAGATCGTTTTGCGGAATTTATCCTCCAGGAAATAGAGAGTAATGATAGTTTAAACGTAAAGGCTATGCTCAAGGTATTATCAGATTACTTTCGTAGGACATACAACCCAGTAGAATCCCATTACGCCTTCTCCATGGTAATAGTGCGACTTAGAGAGACCCATTCGTGGATAACCTGGTCTTATTAAGTCCCTAGATATTTTTTTTGTCTCAAGATACGTTCTTTTTTTTAAAGGCTAGGAGATTTGATTACAAAAAGGAATGAACAAATGTGGGCTAACAAAGAGAAATTTTAAACTCGAGAACGGAAATAATGAGAATAAAAACAGGGTCGATTACTTTTTGTTCGAAACCGCAAGGAGACCAAATTTCTTGAAGTCTTACGTCTTTTCTTTAAAGTTCATGTGTTCTTTCAAGGCCTGACAAGTCGTCTCAAGGAAGAGGGATATCAGAGGGAGTTTTAGGAAACCTGGTGTAGAGGTAATTGCCTTAGAATAGAGGCAAGAAAGGGTAGGATTCTCTTTCCTTTTTCTTTTTTTTTGTTTGTCTTCCTTTGATGTCGAAATTAAATTTCAATCATAGCTACGAACTTACTCCCACCACTAGGAATACCCTCTCCACATTTACAGAGAAACAAAAGGAAGAGTATCTCGAACGCCAGTTGCAGACACCTGCGCCACGACAATCGAAAAAAACAGACGAGGACGTACAAAATAATCAAGGAACCGTCATGACTGAACACAGCATTCGATTACGAGATGTGGTAGACATCGTGCCTAGATTTTCAGGCGGCACCACCGGACCGAGTTTCAGAGATTTTTCCCTGGCATGCAATCGAGCCAAGAAAATGTTGCCACCCGGAGCTGAAGCCAGTCTTGCTAGTTTGATGAGCGCTAGACTCACTGGAAGTGCTGCCAGAGCACTCGAAAACGAGATTCCCAACACAGTTGAATCCTTATTGAAGATTTTCAAGACATTCTCTCCCCTGGAAAGTACCTTCGAGTTTTGCGGAAACATGGCACGTACAGTACAGGGAAAATTCGAAGACGTGACATCATTCTTTTTTAAGATACAAGATTTGGGCAATAGAATGATCGAAACCGTAAAGAATGAGAATGACGGGCAAACTTCTGAGGAAAGAAAGAGGGAAATTAAGCAAGAAACTTGCAGAGCTTTTATGAATGGCTTAAAGACAGAAATTAGAGCCTTGATGCCAGACACCCAAGATTTGACTGTCGCAGGACCTAAGGCTATTCAATTCGAAAAAACTTTAGCACGAAGAGACTGTCTGAACAACAATTCTTCGAGTTGTGGCCTCTGTAAATCATTTGATCATGAATTAAGCAACTGTCCACGAATTGCGAAAATGGAAAACACCGCTATTGAAAATTGTCAGATATGCCAAAATCCCGGGCACAAGGCACCCGCATGTCCCACGTTAAAACGTTGTGCAATTTGCCGAAGAACCAATCATGATACCGAGAACTGTCGATACCGACCCGTAAGAATTATCCAACCAGAATCATTTGCAGACTACAATCATACTTCGCCTCAAAACTTTAACAGATATTCACCAAGGTTTTATAATGACCGCCAGGTCACGAGATATAATAACTCAGGGCCAAGTTCGCGATCCTATCCAAACAACAATTTTGGGAACTACCAACCCAGGAACCGTGGATACTCCAACTACCAAGATCAGACCAATTGGCAACAACCCGAGCAAAACCGTCAGAATTTCAGAGATAGCGATCAATTCAGGAACAACCCTCGAAATTTTCAACAGCCAACCAACCAACGTAGAGGCAACTTCCAAGATTTTCAAAGAACCAATTATGAGAGCCCACGAAGAAACGCAATCGCGCCTATTAACACAGACAACCAGCCAAAAAACGAGGAACGCCTCCAGCATGGGAGAGGAACAGCCCCTCGAAACAATCAACGCATGTGAGAATTCGTAATATTCCCGTTAACACTTCAGAAGGTATAGAAACCCCATGCATAGTAACAAAGGTAAATAACGAAAATATCAAATTTATGTTAGATTCAGGAGCTAGCGTATGCCTCATTAAACAAAGTTTAGTCAAAAATTATCTTATCAATGAAAATGAGAAAATACATCTAACAGGGATTACAGACGGTCAAATTTCTACATTTGCAGCAGTCATTTTAGACGTTTTTATTATTCCAACCAAATTTTTCGTCGTATCAGATTCATTTCCAATCGAGTCGTGCGATGGATTGCTTGGAAATTCATTCTTTCAGAAAAATAGAACAAAAATTAATTGGTCAGAAAAATGTTTCGAGATTAAAAATTTGAAATTTGAAACCCAAGGAGATACTTTAGAATTGACACTGGATCACGTTTGCACGCACTTGGCGTCCGAGCCCGCAAAGCCGAGCACTTCGGCAATCGAAACAAACACTTTCATGTTAACTCGCAGTAGGCGTACGGAAGGTATTCTGGCGTTGTAGCTATATCAACCAGAGTCCTCAACTCTTTTTCTGTCCAGTCCTACAATTTAAATTTATAGTGATGATCAGTGTTTTGACACGCGCCCTGAAACAGGGTTATCGTGGGTAAGGAAGGTACTGCAAGCTGGTGGTCATCTACCAACGGTGTTCGTCTTCTTAAAACTGAGCACTCCGGCACACAACGCAAGAATACTTCCCATGCCACTCGGCTCGAGGCATATGGAAGTAAGTCCTCCCTCAAGGTGACGTTGACCAACGCCTTCAATTCTTCGTTAGAAAAATTCTGCAAAAAGAAGAAGTGAGACGAACGAGAGGTGAGACAGCGACTCTATGACGTAGGATATTTTTATTGTGGCTATAGAAAAAAAAAGTTACGCTGACCTACAAAAAGAACACGCGTGTGTAGAGTAATCCTTTCCAGACGTATCTTTTGTCCCCGTGCTTGACCCGTGATATGCAATGTACAAGCGCAAAAACCTATATGGTTCTGCGTTGCCGACTAGACGTTTTTTTTTTTTTTGAATAAATGCACGAGAAGTATTCGAACTTTGAAATATGATAATGAAAATGTCTGAAATATTGTCGAAAAAACTTAAATGATTCTGTTTTAAACAAAAAAATTATAGATGATTTTCAGATGACATGCCTTTTTGCCGAAATTTTTTGAAGGAGTTGAAAAATATGGAAAAACCATAAAGTAATGAAAATGTGTTTGTGAAGAGCGAGCGTTAATATCAGATCCTTATCCCTGGACTCATCAACTGACTGTACTGGCTTAACTCTTTTGTACTAACCTAGATTTTTTTCAATGAGGAATTGCGTTAGAAACGCGACGAAATCCAGAGGCGTCCACCCACCGTCATCCGCGTTATGGAGATCAACCTCTCTCCGGACGACTCCCCCGATCACGAAAGAAAGCGACTTCACCATATCGACTGATTTGACGTTCACAGACACTGTTATTGAAAGATAAAGAATTGAGAATAGACTCTGACTAAGTTTGAACAGACCCAGGCACCGCACCTCATCTTATAGAATATCACACGACACTACACGTAGCTCAAGATAGCTCAGAATGATCAAACACGATCCCACGTCGACTTATATACTATAAAAAATGCCCTCTGGGTTCTATACACGAGACTAACCAAAAAAAAAAAATTTGTTTTTCTTTTGAAATCATCGCCATCAAAGGCGAGGATTTCTTCTTAAAGTGGGGAGGTGTGAAGAGCGAGCGTTAATCACTCGCCTTCGAATTTTTCTTTTTTTTTTTTAATCATATATAAGGACATAAAATAATATGAAAAGACAGAAATCTTGGATAGAATATTCTAGAATATGGAAGAACATTCCTTTTTGCTTCGATATTACGAAATAGAGACGACTAGTAATAACTAATGACGACAATCAGACATCGATTTAGGCAGGAAACGATCGGCCCGGAATCCCTCACCTTAACGAGACAATAACGACTTACGATAACAAAAACGAAAGTCAATATTGATAGTATTTAGTAACCGGATACAGACGTACCAAATTTCGCACGACAATTATCACTCCCACTATTATTTTTCCGAATTCCCCTCACTGCAGAATAGAATATAAGCTCGAAATTTTGTTCATTTCGACGGAAAGCGATTCAGAGTCCAAACGTCCAAAGCAACTCGTTAGAGTCCGAAAGACGTCTCCGGCATATAGAATTTATCCCAGGGTCCGTAAAGGAATCTGACATGACGATGATTCCTCTGACCCCACCGTTCCCGTAAAATCGAGGAGGAAAAACTAGAACTGTGTTCCGAGTCCGCATTCTCGATTCTACGCGGCTAAGAGTAATTATTTGTTTTTACCTTATTGTATTCCAATGAGCTTTCCTTTGCACCCAAGAATTTTTGAATGCACAGACCGCCATCCAGGAGTAGGGATTTTATCTCTATTTAGGTTGCCTCCATACTAACCTGGAAGGGTACACTGAGATTCTAAAATACTTGGCATTCACCATCATGTGTACTTTAGGTTTTCATGACGGTGGAGTATATGGAGACTTGAAAGAAAAATCAATTCAACTCAAGGAATAAATGAACAAACAAAAGAGGAAGATTTTAGCTTAAAGGATAATCTAGGAAGCATTGCCAGAGCCAAAAGTTTTATATGATTTAATACGATCCAAATTATCATTTAAAATGGAGAAAGAACGGATAAGAGGCTTTCTATGAAGGATTTTTGATTGTAATAAGATTAAGAAATTTGAGACTTATGATTTGTTAAATAAGGCTATGCATAGAATTGTATCTGTTGATCTAAGAATAATAACTCCAGTCTCGCTGGTTTTAAACTATTGAATTTTTGTTTTTATCACTCAAAAATCACGCTATTCCTAAAAACCACCTAAGGGCCCACTTTGAGCGGAGTTTTCATTGGCGTCCTGTCTGTACAAGTGAGTCAAGGCTGACCATCTACACATTCGGAAATTAGAACAATTCAATGTTGGGAGGAACTTTATCATCGCTGGTTGGCTGAGGCTCGCTCGTCACATGTTGAAAATTCTAATGACTATTGATACTGGAACGAGCAAAAATTATTCCTAATCATCATTCGAAATATCCCCTTAGCCGTCATATTCGAGTTCACAATTTTCACATGTTAAGTAAAAGATGTTTTTGTTGTAGCATTTTTCTAAAAATTGCGTTTTTCAAAAAAATTGTGTTTTTTTTTCAGAATGATCTATAACATTGATCTAGAACATTTTTGAGAAATTATGATTATTCTGTAATATTCCATAAAGGCTGAAAACAATTATTCAAATGAGTCTGCAGAATAGTATAGAACATTGTAGGACAAAGTCATGAATTACTTACTTTGCACGGTTTTCGTCTGCAAACTTTTATATGAATATGAAAAAAAGAAAAACAGTAAGATCCTTGAAAGCAATTGAAATTCATTCAATAACACTGTAAGATCATTAAAATGACACTTGTGTCAAACAATGAGAAGCATAAGTGTGCAACTGTTGGAAAATGAAATTATTTTAACTTATCACCAAGAAAAAAACTTTTGCACTGACAAAATCTATACAATATCTATACGTACCAAAAATTCTGTTTCGGCTTCTCGCAGCGTTGTTTCCCACAGTTCTTGCCTCGTTTTTTGTATGAAAAGCTGTTTTCTGATTGCCCTTTTCTCAATGGGCGATGCAGCATCTTTGATCTTGATCTGCTCCAGCTCTAAAAACTTATTTCTTCCTTCAAAAGGTAAAAGGCAATCTTTCTTGACCCAAGAGCTTGTTTTTTCGTCCGAACCAAAGTACGAAATGTGGATCATTTCCGTACCTTCCGTAACTTCAGTAATAAAAACTAATATTATTTCTAAGTCATATGTTTGTTTTTGTTTTTAGTTTTATGTGCAGTTTTTAAGTTGAACAATTTCAGGGTTTAACATGGGGACCCGGTACATCGTTAATATACCAAATGAGTACAAACCTCTGTAAAAGCAGGTGTATTTCTCTGCTTTTTAACTCTCGCCGAAGGCTTCGCACATCTTTCCAAACGTCGAATTGTTGCTATCGAGAGTTTCAGTTCCCGCGTAAATGCCGCGTCTTCAAAGATTTTAATTTCAATATGTACGATCTTGGCGTGCCTCGTTTCAAAACTGTACACTCCGGCAATTTGAGTAAAATTGACCATGCTGATGCGCTGGAGGCATATGGCAATATGTCCGGCCGAGTTACAACGTAGAACAGAGTTTTTATTTCGTCTTAAGAATACTCTTGCAAACCAACAATATTCGATGAATAAGTTGACAATGATAGTTAATTGAAGAAACAATATTTTCCTTCACTCGTGCAAAAGTAGTCTTATGTAAAAGGTAATTTGAATTACTGGTGATGCCGGGTGATGCTGCCGGCATGTTATATAAGGCCGTATCTTCTGAAGTTGGCGACAGTTTGGGAAAGGACGGCAACGAGACGTTGGAAAAGGATACAGATAGATCGCCGAACTCTTTTACACTCTTGTCCATTTCACGTGGTGGACAATCTTGCTATAGTATCATCGGTGAACGTTGCGCAGCAGCGTCGTTAAACCTCAGCGAACGCAAAAAGTTCCGCATTGTCTGTAGAAAATAAGTAGCGTGATAAAAATATAATGAAGAGAAGGGAAAAAATTTGATTGAATGTACCCACTCGAGGCGTAAATCTTTAGAGACCTCGAATTGACTACTTTGGTCTGCGTTGCTAGTTCATTTCTACAAGCGCGCTCGTAAAAAAGTCTCAGTATGCCAAAATGACCGATTTCAGGTTCTTGGTCAAGGCCTAAGAGCTCTAATTTTTTCTCAGTTAACGTCGTCAACGTCTGGACGCGCACACCGACGGTGTTCGTCTACTTAAAACTGAGCGCTCCGGCACACAAGGCAAGAATACTTCCCATGCCACTCGGCTCGAGGCATATGGAAGTAAACGCAGATCTACAGCCTCTGCGTATTCCTCTGCCGAGTACTCGAGCAGCGGGCAGAGAGTTCTGCGCTCCTATACTTTCTAATGTTCGCGCCTGCCCGTTGCCCGCCGCTAAATTACTCGGCAGAGGAATACGCAGAGGCTGTAGATCCGCCTTAAGTCCTACCTCAAGGCGACGTTGACCAACGCCTTCAATTCTTGTCACCTCCTTCCTCGTATCACACAGTCTCGAGCGTAAATAGTATCAAATTTTTTAAACAACTATTATACTATACGGCAAGTTACACAGTTCTCTCGGCTTTTGCAAAATTCTTAACTAACTAACTTACTCCGTCTGTTTCAAAAAAAATTGTAATCGCAAAAGGAAATTTTTGCGCGCCAATACCCCGTTAGTAGTAAGTAATGTAATGATGAATATTCATACCTTTCGGGCTGAAACAACCTGACGAAGGGTTCCATGTAAATAGTCACTCGAGATGGGTCATAGCAATCGCAATAACTGGTCGATTTGCCGTATTCTATCCACCGTTTAGTGGCAAAATTGGTTCTCTCGGCTATGTTGAAGCCATGATTAAAGCCTGCGTGATACGCCAGTGGGAATGTAATGATGATTTCGCCGGCTTCTTGGGTCACCTGAAGTATGCAAAATGCATTCAATTTTTCTCAAAAAATAGAACACGAATTTCCACAACGTCTACGTCACAATTACCGAATCGGAATATTTTCTTTCGGATGAATTTTCGTTTACGATTCCGCACAGGTATTACACAAATACATGATTGTTTTTGTTTGTTTGTTTGTTTGTTTTTTTTCAAACAAGGACCCAGGACCTAACACACTTTTTGAAAAACGTTATTATAAATACGAACAAGATGGTTTTTTTGAAATATTTTTTATCGTAATGTTTTACGTCTGTTTTTCAACAATTCCGCGACACGTAAAACTGTGCAGAAATGTAATAATCAAATGTCTCGTCCTGTAGTCCAAAATAGAGCCTTGGCTCCTAATATTCCACGCTTTGACACCTCGATCCGTCAGCGCGTGGTCCACGTTGGCACCGTATATCGCTTCTGACTTAGCTACAGTCTTCCAGAACATCTCTTTCAGCTCGTCGTAGGAAGCATGCTCGGGAGTCGTGTACTTTGCGATTTGCGTCATATCGTAAAATTCAGTAATGCTCTTCCTTTTCAAGTACTTTTTCTGACTATGAATTTGCCGTCGCCAACTTCGACTGTTTGTCGTAGCGGCTTGGCGGTGTTAAACTTCAATTCCTTCAAGTCGTTCCCCGATCGTCTCGGTTGCCATTCTTTAGGCGGTATGATTTTCAACAGGCCAATGTTGTGGGCCCCTTCAGCCTCAATTTTTTCAATAAACCATTGAAGTCTTTGAATTCTTCCCACGTAAAGCGGAAGGTCAGGACGTTTCGCTTTGCGCTCATGTTCGGTTCCTCTCAAATGAATCTTGAAGTTATTTTTTCGTAAATTTCAGTAGGTCATTTATATATAATATAATATTATATGATTCAAGTGTAAATTACAATTTTCGTAAAGATCGTCAATTTTTTTACCTGCGCACTTTCAACGTCAAAAGCAAAGACATGCGGGTGAAGCTTGGGCCAAGTAGCTAGAAGCACTAACGATTACACAATCTACATAAGTATTCCTGATACTATAAGGAACTGTGACACGTCGACAGACATGCCAAGGATATTGATCCTCGTGTTTTTAAAAACACTTATCGCCCCCAATCCCACTATTGTGGTTGCCAGTAGAAGCCCGCATGTTGCATGATAACATGCAACTTTTAGTTTTACTGAAGCCATCTTTTGACTTTGAGCTGAAAAGAAAATTCGACATTTTCAAATCAAAGTAAAATTCTAGACAAGAAGCTGGTAATATCTTAACTTCAACTCCGCCCCTTCAACTTGAGGTTTGTGACGATGTCGCCGAAAAGCCGCCTCCAACGCCAAAAATCCAGGTTTCTTGTTTCGCCAGTATGATACTCCATTGACCAGTGTCCCGTCGCCAAAACACACCAAATCTTTCTTGTCATTTTCTTTTCGTCCGCGTTGTCTTAGCACGTGTTCGACGATGGTATCATCAGCTCTCCGTTTCTTTATTTTTTGGTCCCATTTAAATCTCGTCACTTGACGTCACCCATATTGCATCTGACACGGCTTCATGAGTCGTAATTTGTCGCGTGTGAATTCGACAAAGTCACCGACGCCACATTTTTTCGACGACGGTTGCGCGCGATTTTTGAGCAAAATTTTTTCAAATTCCTCAATTAATTTTTGTCGCTTTCTACGTCGCGCGCGATCGTCACACATTCCCTCCTTGTACGACGGGCCCGAAACCAAAAATTTTCAAAAAAGATTGAATAAAAAATTTAAAAAACCTTTTTTCACATCCTGTAAATTTAAGTAAGTTGATCTTAGATCACTTTTGATTTAAGTTTCCAAAATTTTTTGCTGCAATTTTTTATATGAACAATCGTTATTTGCAATAATGATAAGAACTTAAATATTTTCGTATTTTCAAATAATAGTTCATATTCGTTACTGATATTCGTATAAAAATCAAGCGATAAATAGAAAAGTCAAGAACGAAAAATTTGTTAAACTTTCACAAATTGTTCGACATTATTCCTAAAACTTCGAAAAATATTTCTAAATATTTAATTTCTTAGTTTTTTCAAAGAGTTCTAGTTTTATTTATTCTTCAAACGATTAATTGTATTTTTTTAATTACAAACGCAAAAGGATTAAAGTTTTTTTACAAGTAAGTTCAGCTGGAAATTCTCAATTTTGTTTAACTTTGAAGAACTAAAAAAAAAACTTTTTTTTAAATCTTAATTAATGGGAGTTCATTTTGATCCTTTTCTTATTTACTTTCATTCGAAAACGAATGAAAATGATACCTAAAAATGTTTATTAAATAAAACTTGCACCGGTTTTACTAACGCAAAAAATTAACGAGTAAAATCAATGAATGAAAATGGAAAAAGAATTGATTCCTGAAAATAATTTTGGGGAACATTTACATTTTTGTACAGTTATTTCACAGAATTAAACTGAGATATATATATGAAAAACAAAAAAATTGAAAAATAAATCGTAACCGAAAGCAAGTACGATTTTTTAATATAGGGTAAGATGGGGTAAAACCGCCAGTTTTACACATTTGGCGATGTCAAACTATCATTTATTTAATCATCAATGAACCAAACTATATTTCTAATA